>NW_019091379.1:323279-500426 GCF_001949145.1 Acanthaster planci | reverse complement strand
GGACCATGAGCATGGTGAGATGTACATGTACAAACATGACAAAGGAGAGTGTTTAGGGTCAATATGTCTTTTTGGACCAATGCTTCCATTGCTTTACGCTGAAATAGAGGACAAATGTTGCTATAAATAAGGACTCAGCTTATCGAAAAAACTGGAGACTAGAATTAACATTAGCATGAATGGCCTACGCTCACGCCACATGCTTGCTGATTGCCCTGAGACAATTTTCAAAAATGCCGAATAAAATTACTCAAAATTAATCGACAGCTCACAAATTTAGTCTATCGTACTTTTACTTTGGTTTTACCCGTTGAATTACATAATATTAATAACACCGAAAAACTAACTCTATCTATGGTGGTTCTTTTTTAACAATTTGACCGGACGGTCTCGTTCAGTATACAAATCATGACGTCTGCGACCATACGTCTGCAATCATACGTATGAAGCCAAACCACGGTGGTTGTGTATGTATTGCGCATGTTCAATGCCCATGGTTTTTGAAAATGGCGTCGTCCGTAAAATTACACTCTGGCGCCCGCTGTTGTCGGTCTATAGGTCATTTATGTCTGTGGCCACTACTGACGTAGCTGCACAGGTACTTGAAGCACGCGAGACTGTACCATAGCACAAATGCAATGACGGACTCGATCTTGCAAGAATTATTGCGTGGTCATAGGTTAAAATACAAACAACTATTAGAGACAAGTAGCGATGTTTTATGTGGAAAATAAACTGGTTGGATTTTGCTATTCAATATCTTGTTACAGTGAGAGTGGATTTGGATTGATTGGAGAACACTCATTCAATTATTATCCAAACAGCAAAATAAATCAGGTGCATAAAATTTATTTATTAGCACCAACGTTCACCATCCTCTCCAAGAGCTTCTGGCTTAAAATTTACAGTCGCCTGTCAGCACTTAATCCATACCAACATTTTCTGAAAATAACGGGCAACACTTGTTACCCGTCGTCTCACCATGTTATTCGCTCCTTCACATTCGCTCAAAGACCACAAATCAAATGGTAACATGAGTATTAGTGACAAGCCTTTCTATGGTAATTAGATCGACCAGAAGTTGCTCTGGCGACATTTAAGAGGGGTAGGCGACAGGTTAGGGCCCTTGCCACAAGGATTCGATTCGTTGTTACAGTTATTTCTTTTCACATAGTACTAGTAGTACAAAGTAGCCTTGGAGGTCAATGCACTTTTTTTTACCAGGGGGGCCTCATCATGTAGTACCAGCTCATACAGATTTGTAACCGGAGGTCAAAGAAGACCTCAGTAGCGGAAATGACGTCACCAACGTCCTCAATATGCTTTCCCCTTCAAATTCCTTTTTGTGTTTAGGACAAAGACAGAAGTCGGATGGTGGCGCATGACTAGACTATGTTGTCGAGTGAGTTTGAAGCCATTGTGACCTGTAGACATGGCAACCGCCGACGTGTGAGCAGGGACATTGCCACTTTATAGAATAGCAGCCCTTCTTTTGTTTTCATTGACATTTGTCCTACACAAAATTCCTGCAGCTACTTCAACAAGTTGATTGTACTCTATATTTATTATCTAGCCCTCTGGGAAGGAGCCTATGTGTCCCGCTAGAATTCCAGATAACAGACTGTCACCTTTCAGTCAGACGTGGCAGCCTCCCTTTGCCTCTTGCAGAGGAGTTAGTGAATACAGATGCTTCTACTACACTGAATATTGTATATAATCCCTCGCCAGAAGTGATGGACCCAGCATATTCTGGGTTTACAAACCGTGCTACGGAATCGACAGGAGTTGGGCAGCAGCAATATCAACTTCTCAGCCGGTGCAATCAGGTCTGCTGCCCCTCTGATTAGAAGTCAAAAGGCGTCGCAACCATCCGTGCAGCAGAAACCTGCCCTTCGCCAGAAGTTTCCCAACTCCTTTTCGAGGGACTCCCTCAAATTCAGCTATGTATCTAACAGTCAGTCGTCTGTCGTCGGCCATCATGCTTTGGACACGATCGATCGTCAACCTGGATTGGCGCAGTTGTGTTCCCCGATGGCTCTGTCTCTCTCTTCCCCGTCAGTATCCCAACTTCTTGAACGGTACAGATGAAGTTGCATCGGTATCGATTACGGTGGGAGTTCACCCCGTAAACTGCGAATACTTGACAACAGCACGAGAGCCAATTTTGTCCACTTTTTCACGATCAACTGCAACGGCCATACTTCTAAATCCTAAAAAAAGAAAAATAAATTACCGCCATTAAAAGAAAAGGAAGCGTCAAATTTTGTGCATGTCGAGTTTTAATCACCCAGTATTGCCCCTCACTGTCAGGCTCATATATACCTTTATAGTCAATCTTTGTATTAAAAATTCTCACGCACTGCCGCGTGCCATTGCTTGAAAGCTGCAGCCAAAGAGGCAGATTCACTCAATCTCCATTTACCGACAGCGATTCCGATTACTGTCTGCCGCTTCGCTGCTCCCAAAGTGAAAGCAATCGCGAGATGGCATAGAACCAGTCACACATGCACTAGACGTTCTTCCTGTGTTTTCACAGCTGACGTCATTGATGTGTTGGGCGACACATGGATGGCGCCATTTTACGTGTATGTGCCATCGAGTACTTGTACTTCTGAGACTGCTGTGGAGGGCGGTAAGAGCTTTTGTCTTGGTGCAAACAGCCGTTCTTAGAGACTTGGCACGTAGCCGCCCTAGACCCTTGAATGCACAGACACGATAGAAGTTATTTAAAGTCGTAGGCGAGAGTGAAATATGAAATGGTGGATTGCTGTTGGGTTGCTGCAAATGGTTTGGCCACAGAACTCATACACGAATGCGTGCGGCTAATTTCAACAGAATGCGTACAAACGTTTCACGTGAGAAGAGCGTATGTTTGTGGATATTCGCTAAAATCCTAAGGTCCTTCATAGGATTTGACCTGAAATCCATAATACGGGTTGAAGGTTTCATTCTTTTCCTCGCTGTCATTTTTTGGAAAGCACTGCTTCCAAACCAATCTGAAGTCATTTTGAGACTTATGGGAATACGTAACCAATCGTAGATAATAAATTCTTACTCGTTATATATGCTTGAGATTCAGTGTGTTTACTGATATCTGTCGAAGTCTCGCTGAAATTTGATGGTAACTTCTGCCCGTTTTCACCCATAATGGTTTACACACGATAAAATGGAGAACCTTGCAATCGTAGATAATTTCCCTAAGATTGATTTTCGATGCAACATCCAAAAACACAGCCAAGCAATTAATATGTGACCTTATCAACAAGTACCTGTTTAATTCAACGTCGAGGCTAGAGTTTTTTGTTCTAGTTTTAACCACTGCTATACATGTTTATAACAACCGTTATGGTATGACTTATTTACAATAACTTGTTTCTCATGTGTACAGTTCCAATATATCTCTGGTGATCTAATTTTCAAGATAACAGTGAAGGTACATCACAATGACCACACAGTATAAATAGTTTATTATTAACTATTTTCTCTTTAGAAAATTAAAATACTTGGTAATGTTATAGACGCCAATTAAGAAGAGTTTGCTTGATTTCCAAAAATTCCCAATAATTGATTGACCTCTCAAAACTTGGAATAATCTTGACTTTTTAAAAAGAATAGTATGGCTTTCAGCACATCGTATTATTGCCAGAAGAAGCCATAAATAACGCTATAAAGTCATGGATTAGTAAGGTTGAAAAAAAAAAGCGTCAGTATTGATAGGTAAAAGCGGTGTCTTTAAATCGTTCGGTATCCGTAGTTAGCATGAGGTGTTACTGTCTAGAGTTTATAGGCTAACCCAGTAGGTGCATCTCCCTTTGGAACTTAGAGCTGACTTGGTTTCATTCACACCAGTAACTGTCATGTCATTGCCTGCCTTTCGAGAAATCAGAAACCTAACTGCTCACCCCTTGGCTCAATGGTAGGTGAATTCGTCGAGGTTTCTCGTCACAAAGTCATTGCCGAGAAGGAGATCGATATCTGCTATTGGTTTGGGCAAAGGGCTAGAATCCTATATTCTTCGCTTCATGTCCCCAGCATCACAGTGCGCCCCTTGGTTTTCTGTTTCCCTCATTAGACCCCAATAAATATTCATCACTTCGACTTAGACCGCCTTTTGCTTTTTTCCTGCCAGGCCTTTTTCCTGTGGGGTTGCCACCTTTCAAAACATAACAAAATCGTTTGTTGAAAATTGTTGACCTAGTAAGAAAACTTCTACGAACGAAACATAAAACGCTGTGCGCGACAAAGGACAACGGAGCACCAGTACAGACAGATGGTTATGATCCCAAGGCAAAAGCTCCGTAAGACTTCCACCACAGAAACTGTTGAACAGTTATTCCGATCGACGGTCATGTCTCATCTATCACGACTGATTAGTTTCCTACATTAGGAAAAGGTTTACATTAGGCACATAAAAATTGAGAACTTGCTGAAAATGCACCCTTAGGCTGCCTTTTGAGCTTGGATTTTCAAGCGTCTCTTTTGTACCGTCAGGAGTCGTGATCGTCCGTCTGAGGCTAATGTCATCGCAGTGCAATGGTAATGGTCGTGTGACAATCTGATTGGTCTATCATGACAGTCGTTGTCATGGCTTCGTCACGCTTCGGCATATATCACGGAGTGCTGTAGTCGAGTCTTTCACTAGACCCTCAAAAGCTGTTGTCAAGTCGTCCCGTATGATCAGTCACAGGTGACCAGAGGACGAGGAAACCCAATAACAAAAACACTTTTATCATACTTCATTTGAAAAGCTTGCGACTTGACTTGTGAGATAATGGCTCTTTATGAACTTGTGATTAACCTGCAGGGATTGGTGGCAGACTATGGTGTGACACTAGCAGGGCACGGTTGCTGTTAGTCAGATAAGGATGCATTAGTGCCCTGTAATGTTTTTCTGGTAGTGATACAATGTGTATCTTTAAGTCTTTCATTTTTACGTCAAAATGCCAAGGAGGCGTCATGAATCGTTTGTCATGTCAGTCATCAGGCTGTTTAAGGTCTGTCCGTTTTCTCTTCGTGGTCACTTGTCTCTGATCAAATTTACATCAGCCGGACAAAAAAGGCGCTCGGTGCAGCTCTCAGAAAAAAAAAACTTCTGACATTAAATAGGCCTTCGTTGACATTTGTGTGGAAGGTTTGATAAGCTCGCGGTAACACCATGCAGGAACATCCTCTTTTGTTAAATATTTCCCAACACCGTGCTACTGCTAACTGACCCAAATCTTAATTAGTCATTTTATTCTGTCTCCGTAAGTCCCGTGGTCTGCTGTCTCAGTCAATGTTTTTTTTATTTCAAAATTTCAAAAACTCGTTGTTTGTTTTGTTTTGTTTTGTGCATATAAAAATGTTAACTTTGCTATGCCAATAAAATATAAAACTGTACATGACTAGAATAAAATACTGTAAACATCGACGCGTGGAAATGAAAACTGCAGCGGGACCTATATACCTCTCATGTTGATAAACGCAAACTTCAAAACTCAGTTCCTTTATGACACCTTATAGTGGTCACACATTCTAACGTATGCTTCGGGAGGATTACGCAGTAAATCATGCCACTTATCAATTAGGTCGTACCATCTGTCAGACCGGTGATTTGCCCCCACAATTTGGTCCATAATTGGGCCGTGTCGGGTTTGGAACCGACAACTTACTGTGCCATTAAGAGGGGCCAGTTAAGCTTATTACTGTTTCTGTTCGTAATGTTCCCAAGTCTTTGTCCATATGTTGTCTGATGTTTGTGTCATATCACAGTCACTATCCAAGCTAATTAATTATCTATCAAATAAAAGAAAATACTGCTCACTCCATATTGCAAGCGTATGTTACAGTCGGGTCCATTTACGTCATTATAATTGATATTTTTCATGTAGTTTGTTTCGTTTCGTCGAAGTCTGGCTTGATGGGTAACAGAAACTGTCCACGTTCCGTATGTTTTTATAGCATTCAGCGTCTCTTTCTTAAATGAAATCGAAACCAAAAATAATTCCAATCAACAAAATGCTTGCAAAAATCGATGCATAAAACCAACAAGAAGACTGAATGGGTAGCAGCTCTAACAAGTGCTCAAAACATAGGAATTCTTATCTCGCAGGTTTTCTGAATCTTCACAGCAAAATACATGAGGTGTACACCCGACTGGGGTTAGCAAATATAGTTTCTAAGGGTGTAGTGCTTCCAGATGGAATTTTCCTCTTCTTTGCAATTCACTTTTCTCCAACTTCTCACAAGTTTTCTTTTCAGAACCAGCTCACGAGTAGAGATAATACGTTTATCCTGTGGGATAGTTATACACTTTAAAATTTTTTAAATCACTGCAAGTGTGGCTCCATATATGTCCCAATTCTTGCCAAGTAAATGTTGAAGCAGGTGTGGACATATCTTGGAATGACGAGTTCCATCGTACAATCCTTTTGTGTAATTGTCAGTTTTATGGTGACGTGGCCCACCACATTCCAATCGCTACCCAACACGTTTTCTTTGCGAAATGCATTAAGTACGTTATCTTTTTAAAATCTTACATTTTTATACCATCCACAAATACTAAAACGTCAAAATATGTCTTCAAAGTTCCCAATCTCGACAGATGAAATACAATATATATGACCCACTATCGCCAGATAAGCTTGTCAGTTTTATAAGCACACACGCATTATGAATTTTATATAACCGACTGTCTCAGCTGTTACCTTATGCATTAAACACTTGGGGTTGGCTTGACATCTAAATCATAGCATATCCCGTAGTGCAGAATCTTAATTTAAAAAGCTACATTTCAAATTTGGGCCTAGTATAGGATGGTGGGTCACAAATATATAATTTGAAAAAGCACAACTAAAACAGAGCTGGAAAATGAACACAATAATCGAAAGAAGAGGTGACGGTCGACAAGGAACAGCAAAACTAATCTTTTCTCCTTAAACTCCAACCCACAAACAGTTTAAAACTCAACTCTTTTCATTCTAAAAAAAGAAAAGATGCAGACAATACCAACATCACTTAAAATCTAAACAAAGGGTACCACGGACGTACTTTTTTCGAAGATAGTGTAACGCAGCAAATAGCAAGAACATCATATTATGTTACTCTTATCAATTATACAAACACAGACCTCTGACGGCAATTTTGAACGTGCTTGCAGCCGATCTACTGCACATAGTTTACACTGTACATTATGTGCGTTTACATCATTTATCACATACAGCTTTTCTTTATTGATGAGTTTTTGATGCAGAAAAATTCTCCGTCACAAACTGGTGCAGTTTTCTAAATGATTGCACGATTGTTGTCATATCAACAAACCAAATGAGTCAAGGGTTTGACTTACGAACTTTCGTCTCCGTATGAGAAAACCTGTTTGGCCTGTCTGCGTCACGAATATATCACCCGATAATTGTGCTTACTCTATTCACAAAACAGTATTTGAAAGGTCATAAATTCAACATTTTGAGAATTAAATATTTACATTGTATAATTCATTGTCTTTTACATAATTTTATCAGCCAAAGTTCGGGCACTGAAATAAAGTTAATGTTTGAAATAAAGGCTCTCAACTTCACTGAATTTCTGTTCATTGACAGAACCGAAACTTCTCGAAACAGATACATTAAAATACCACTTTAACACTGAAAACAAACTTCACCTTCTCCCAACGACACCATCGCTTTTGCAGCTATTAATGTACATAAGAATTTCCTCTGTTGCCGTTATTCTTTCAAATAATGAACGCTTCCTGGGCTTTTGAAAGAAGATGCGACCATCACACAGAATTCTTTATAGTTTGAATACCCAATACTAATTACTGATCTACGAATGCGAACGTGAAGCAAATTTTGGCGTCAAGAATTGAAATGTTTTCAACCTGTTAAATTTCACAGCGAGAATATCATTCGTCGCAACATCACAGGGTCTTGCTCACGTTCACGTTCGCATTCGCGCCGAATATGAACCGATACGAAAATATCTTCCCAAACGAATCTTTGTGCAAGCGTGTCTTCCCATTATTAGATAATTCGCCTACTGCAAATAAAAAAGCACGATTTTTTTTAGAGGCGACCACCAAGTTTTAATACTATTTAGCTTAGTTTTTTATGGGCCTCTTTACCACAAAGGCTATGCACGAAGGATAGCCACAACTATTTACATCCAGATATTCGCTTCATACCTCACCATTAACCGCGCACGGCAGAGTCTCCGACATTTTTTCCAACTCATATTTGGAAGTTGGGTTGGGTTGACTTTTTCCTGGGTAGGCTCGCTGACTTCTTGTTCGGTACTTGTGTACTTGGACCACCTGCGTAACATTGCTGTTGCAGTGAAAGGTTTGTCACCATATAGATGAAGGATTTCCATAACTTTTCACAAGTCGTGACTGTAACCATTGACCATGGTAAGGGTCGACGAGATAGCAGTCTGCAACATTTACTTCGTTTCGGCCCACATGCTCGCTGTGTACTTGGTTGTTTTACGGTTGCAGCTCGACTGCTCGTGGTTCGTCTCACCGCGTTTGGGCAGACAACAGAGGAACGTATCGTGGAAAGCCTGGCGATACCTGTCACTCATTATGTTGTAAATAATGGGATTGACCGAACAGTTTGTGTACAACATTATGCGTCCCACATTGACCAGCACCCACTGCGAGTTTGGCGGTAGAGTAAAATTGTAGATGTCGAAGAGGTTCAGGATGCGAAAGGGTGTCATACATATGACGAAGAGTGTAATGGTTACAATCAGCATGCGCACCACTTGTTTCTTCATCCGAGTGGAAGAGCTGCTTCCTGTACCTCTGATCATTGTGGATTTGGCAAGTTTCTGAAGCTGCAGCACAATTAACGAATACATGACCATTGTGATTGGTATCACCATCAGTAACATGATCTGGTCCAGTGTCAGTGATTTCTTGTAAGCGACGCAGGGGCTGGAATTCTTGGGATAGCAGAAATGACAGTAGAAGATGCTATCTGGATAAGAGTCCGCCTTCTTCGATACCATCCACACGATCCGGCTTTCAACGACAGTGGAGAAACACAGTGTCGGTATCTTGTATCCAAGCGCAAATACCCACACCAGAGCACACAGGAGAACAGCCCGTGGCTTCGTGCTCAGCTCTTTGAATTTGTGGGGCCAGCATATCGCCACGTACCTTTCAAATGTTACCAAGATGACAGTGAAGCATGAGGCTATGATGCTGGATTCGGTAAGGTAAATAGTCAGTTTACAGTAGCCCGCCTGCAGGACCCGGTAATCTCCGAAGAGCGGTGAGGTAACATACATGACCCAGAATTGCGGCACCGAAAGAAGTATGAAGGTCAAGTCCGCCACGGCAAGGCTGACCAAGTAATGGTTGGTGACCGTTCGCATGGATCTCACACGTACAAACACAGCAATGACGGCCAGATTCCCTAATACACCGATGGAAAATATCAGGGGCATAACTACCGTCACCAACAATGTATCCACGGTGGAGTACACGTACAAGTGCAGATTTTCATCTGTGACGTTGACAGAAGGCATGGATTCATCCATTTCGGGGTTGTTCTGGAAATTTACCGACCCGCTGTACGTATTATTCATGGTGTGGTCTTGATCGTCTACAAGAGTATATCCTTCAGTGCCTGCCATCTTTCGGTGCCGACCTGGCATTCGTCAGCTGATTACTTTTAAATCTGGGAATGATGAAACGGGGAAAACATAGGATAATGTGTCATTAGTGCGTGAAGTATGCAATTTCTCAAGAGCTGTTGCAGCTGATCTTCTGCGATTGCTTTTGCATTTTACCTATTTATAAAGTTGATAAATGTTAAGGATATAGTCACCACTTTAGCTAAATTTCACAGAGATAAAGCCACAAACAAAGTTAACAGAATTTATACTAAAAATGCCTGGAAAATTCTCCACTACTTGGCAGTATTTTACTCAAAACTAATGTAAATCCATACCACTTCTCCGTCAACGTAACGCTTCCACTTCCGGTATTTGTTTACCCTTCTTTATCGAACTACTTTCTTGAATTGTTTTTAATGATAAATTACTTTTTTTAAAAACGCTCACTGACTACAGATTAAAACTAATATCATGAGGGTTTCCAGCCACAGATCGGGGGGGAGTCGAATCCCCCCACTCTGAGACAAACAGGAACTAAAAGGGGGGTCATAAAAATAACTAAAGTAAATTTCAAAACAAGATAGCATCCCACGGATTCTTCTTCTTTGTACACCAATATCACTGTAAACAATATATGTCATGTAACGTTTCATCACCGTTTCCACTTGTCTGCAGAAAAGAGACATAAAAAAAAAATATCCAGCCCAACCTCCCCGGAAAAAAATCCTGGATCCGCACCTGGTTTTGGTTTACGAGCTGGCCCATTTTAGCGGCTGCGGGAATATCGGTTATTGGCTGGGGCAGGGCACCACGAATATATCTCTTTGAAACAGCATGCAGTGCCGCATCAAGAGGAGTTGTTGGAAACTTTTCCGCATACAAACAAGTCAACGAAAATCAAATTTCCCCCTACCTTTGTTGTTGGCTCGTCGTGAATAGTGTTGATGGCCCTTAGGTAGTTAGCAGTATGATTGCTAGTGTTAATCCTTTGTAATCCAAGTCAGGTTTCTTGTAATCCATACATTTTTTTCCTGCGAGAAGGAATGACAGAAAAAAAGTATAAGTCAGGATATAGCATTATAACCAAATTGATTAACTGCACCGCCTCTCTTTGAATGAAGGCGTTTTCAATACGATCCCTCTACATTTCCAAATGCCCGAGGGGGTCCGCGGAGTCATCAACGATTGCGCTCGGTATAATAAAAATCTCACAGCCGGCTGTTACGTACATCCAAGAACACGACCCACTGCCTCCTGGTAACACACAAAGGGAGACACACAACTAGGCTTGGGGTTTAGCAAGAAGCCCCGGAATGGCTCCAGACGGGTGTATAGTCACGTGATGTCTGACGCAAACACGCTCCCCTTTCTTATCTGAAATACTGCCTGGGTCTCCGTATTACGAATGTCGTCGTCTGAGGTTCTGTTCCCATGGATGTAGGTCAACTTATTAATTTCTACTCTGTTTATGCATATGTATCTTTGAGCATCTTAGTTGCAGTTGGCTCAATGTGTGCAATTAATAAAATTTTGATTGCACTGTTCAATTATCTAATATTACATCATAACCACAGAAAATTCCTTTTCATGACATAACAATTAAACGAATTCAGGTAGTTTGTTTCTTTTAAGAATCCGCATTTGTAAAATAATTACTGCTCAGATCGTTGATACGAACAAGGAGTTTCGTGTATCTTTAAAACATCATGGTATTTTGGTCAAACAGTATTGCTTAAGAATAGACATGTTATTTTGTCCTTGCTTTTTTATATGACACTGCTTAAATAACTATGACAATGGGTTCAATGAGTCATAGTCGACAGCAATTCAACTTTCTCTACAACTCCAGGCTTGTGCTTTTACGCGGAATCCGCAAATCAAATTAAATGATCTGTTCACATAAAGAGCCGAGACCGCTCTTTGATACACAATATCCGATGGGTCAAATACTTCGGGTGCCGGGACAAACTTCCTGGTGAAATACAGCTTGCATTGACGCGTTGCCCTGCCCCTAATTGTTTGATCAATAAAAAGCAATTAAGCTTCGATATTCAATTTGGGCTGGCAGTATTAGGTATGGGGCTGTTTTTTTGTATTGGCTATTAGAGGTCGCCGGTAAACTCTGGAATGACAATATCGCCATCCATCCCAACCCAGGAATTCGTCTCCAGCGAGTTTCACAAATATGGACGTATACCGCAGGAACTCTCACGAACACATAGTTCCTGGCCGCTATGTGGACAAGGAAAAAATATACATATATTAAGTAAGCGTGTGCAAGGGCGGATGGGAGGGCAACAATTTGTTTAGCTTCTTAAAAAAAATAATCACAGTAAGGCCATATTTAGGACCACTTCCTTTCTTTTCTTTTCCTTCCAAATGCTTTCCAACTGAAGCCTCAAAATTTGGCCCCATAAAGGCCGTGAAAGGTAACTTACCGAAATCAACCTATTTGGGGGCTCCCAAAAAACAAGTTCTGGATCTGCCTAGGACCGTGTGACATGTGTTAGCTTGTAGATTAAAGATATAGCTAAGAATATTATGATAGATTTTACACCTACTTCAAGATTGCTTAAAGACCACAGTCTCATAAAATCTTTGAAGGTCTTCAAAGCGTTTCAAAACATGGCAAACAATCACTTGTTTCATAGAAAGTCGATCTCAACAGATGGATTTTCGTGCCCCATGGGTGCGCACAAATTCCACTTTCGAAAAGTTGGGGTTGTATCACTAAGGAGTTATAGTTCATTGGCTTTTGCAAAGCGTTTTGCAGGCACCTCCTAGCAACGACCAGTCTTTAGAAACCAAAGTCACATTTCCTACGACGGGAATCTTTTTTTTTTAAATTACCCCCAATGAGCTAACACACTCTACAGCTTAGCAGCCCTTGTTAGTGTAACTTTGTATAAGACATCCATACTAAATCATTAAGAGAGAGACAATAAGACACCAGGTTAGTTTGTTAAATTAAGGCCTACTTGGAAATTTAACAATTTTTTTTATAAATTGCTCAGCGACAAAAGTAAAATGTTTTGAAACAGTCACAACATCATAGTGGTTTCTTGAATTGACTCCTTCATCAATTGACACAATAATGAACCACCAACAACGAAAATTACGGTCGTGACAAAATGCAAGCCAGGCTTCACTTGTTAACTCCGTCGCTTAAAAACAGCACACCATCTATCAACAGAAATGTCAGACATTGAGGTAAGTATACGGGCTACCGGTCATATTTCTCATACACTCCTGGCTTAACACTTGGAAAACATCAATCATCACGGGTTCCAGTGAACACATTTAACCCAGAGTCGCCCCCCCCTTTTTTTGCAGCGACCGTTGGGAGAGCTATCTGATCTTTCAAATCTGTACGTATGGCATGGTGGCCTCTATTGATGGCATCTGCAATTCTCCAACTAAAGATAAACTGGTCATTAATTTTGCATACTCTATACTCATTTGACTGTATTTTCCGCCTCGTGGATTCCGCCGTAAGGTTGTAATATATAATTACATGTTTGTATAGTCATGTTTTAGATGTCACTCGGTTGCTCCACATCAAAGCTGTCCGATTGGTATTCCAAAGTAATTGAATATGACACATTCTGTATTCTATAATTAAATCAATATCCTTTCTAATTGAGAACTTTTCAAGAGCTGAGTTCATACGCTGAGATCACGAAGCAGCATTGAAACTGCACCAAACTGAACCAAAACAAACATAACGAAACTTCCCAAATTCTATTTTCAGGCCTGATAAAGGTCATTGTATTGCTTGCTCAATGCCAGGATGACACAAAAGAGGTATTTTTCCCCTTTTTGATTCGGAGCAAGTAAACAATGTCATCCTTATTTTTTTCTTTTTGAAATGAATTTTTAGATATGTTCATCAGGGCTCGAGGTTGATTGCGTTGAAACTAATTATACAGATTTAATGCTTCCTTATGAACAAGAAAACACCGATGGCTATAACAGACATAATGCCGTGTTAAGGCCAATTTACGGAAAGCGTTGACAGATAGCCATGTTGTGCCGCAGGATATTATGCATTTAACACAGGGCATAAACCTGCTGGTTTGCGAAGTGACCGATTTTGTCCACGCTTAAAATGGCCCTTCGTGGGGGAATTGAAGGCACAAGGAGGAAACCGCTCAGTCATGCCAGTCAGTCTGTGACGTCTTACGCCACAAGACCGCTGATTGGTCCGAACCTGCCGTTCCAGAGCGGCGAATTTGAAGAATCACTCAGGTGTACCTCTCTGTTTCACAGTTTGTAAACAGTTTTTTTCGCGGGTGAACATTTCCGTAGAGGAAAGCTTTATGTTCGATTTTGGTTTACTGCGCAGAAGCCGTCACCGCGTGTCTGTTAAAATGGTTTCCTTAGAAGTCCGCGAGTTACTCTGCCTTGCATCTTGCTATGTTTTCATAATGTATCCCTAAGCATGTAATAACTTAAAAACAGAATAGATTTTGGCCAAACAACAACCGTGGTTCACCGTTGGATCGCTTATTTAAATATGGAGTCTAGTGCATTTTGATACAAATCGGTAAGTTTGAGCGGTTTGTTTATATTATGTCTCAGTTCGTTTTCCATAATTTTGGCCTTCTAGAATTATAGATGACCTTTCTCATTCATTCATACCGACGCTTAAGCCCTCCTCCCGTCCGTATAAAAGTCCTAGGAGAGCCGCCTTATTGTCCTCAAGACTTCGCGACTATATATTTCTACCCTGCCTTCATTCAAGACCTTGAATAGATTATGTACATAGTAATCAGAGCTTTCGTTTTGGTCTTTACACACAATTAAGATGGTCGGGATCTTTCCTGTTACCCAGAGATAAGGGAACGAGAAATCATCGACATGAAGAGGCACGACGTTCCCTTTTCAATTCAGAACACAGCAAACCTGTAACATTAGAAGCTGTGGGGAATCTCCGTAATTTTTTTTCTTACACGACTCCTGTAAATTTAACATGATCCTAAAATACCTCTCTCTATAAATAGCGCAATTCATTTGCTGTCTTGCGCTGAACCATGGAGAAATTTATTGATTTTGTGTCCACAGAATTCCGAAATATCGCTATATGCTCTTTTTTTTGGCTTGTCGACTTAGATGAAATTCTGCTCTCTAGTGAAGAATTTAATGGGCACTATCGTCCGGAAGTCCGAGCATGTTCTTCATTGCAGTTGAGAAATTTATTTTGAGTCCCGTTTGTTTGCTGTTGGTCAGTTTGAAAGTTTTATGTGGTCCTGTAAAGACCATACCGCTTATTCACTCATTCCAAATGAAAGAGTGCTTGACGAGCGCAATCTGGACTGGGAATTATCGATAGAAAATTAAAATGGAACAGTGATAACCAAGAGATTCCAATTGACTCTTCCGTTTAATTTCCTACATTTAAATTTTTAGGGGGGGAGTTGTTGGGCCTCGGTCGTTGGCTGGGTGGAATCGAATACGAGATAATGATACTGGCGGCATTGTTATATAGCGTAGGTACCAACGCTGAAGAGCTTGACGTCCGGCTCAGAATTTTCTGTTCTGATGAATGAACCAAATGCAGACTTTCTCCCAAGGTTTTCATCATCTTTGTTTATTTGTTGTTTTATGTTTCAATTCCATCCTTTTATTTTTCCCCCCTTGCTTCAATGAATCGGGTTTTGATTTGAACCCCTACGCACCTCTTTCCAATCGTTACACCATTGACTGAAGGCGATTATTTGTCACATGAAGCATCCAAATTGGTTTTTTTTTTATCAGCGTGATGTTCTCCAAAAAACAGCCATTCGACCTTACATCACAGTAATGGAGCAAGTGGACTTGGACACCGTGGGGGATAGACTCAGGGGGAAAGGGTGATCGTTGAAAGAGTAAATGAAAGTTGCATTATGTAATTACCGGTAAATGTCTCCGTACCTCGTCTCGCACGGGTAGTGACCCAAGAAGTTTTCCCAACGGTGCAACAGTTTCTGGGCATTTGTCGAGTCTTTGATTTTGAATTGTGAGAGAAATTCCTCCTATGCAACACTCTCCCTCCATAATCTCTTCATTTTCCCGTCACGATTTCATACATTTTACGCAGCTGCTAATAGCTTACGCGCCGAGGGACTGGAGGCCACAAACCGTTTTGAGCAAAATCGTGTGAATCCACGGGGTTTCTTGCCGGTAATGCACTCTCCCTTGAATATCCATGATATTGACAAACGTTTTCTGCGCTCACCGGGAGCTCATTTGCCCATGGTTACGTCGAACTCGAGTAGTCTCTAAAGTAGCTCAGAATTTTATTCTGCCCCCGGTCACTTTACGCTTTCCAGCGAACATAGGGTGACTGTATATGCGGAATATATATATATAATGGAACATTTACCTCGAAGCAAAACTATGTACAAGTGCAATTGAAAACATTTAGAGAGCCCTCTCAGCTCGAGTGGAATCATTGATTAACCATTGCACCTTTCAACAATCATATGCCAATACTCTACGAGAGCTCACTTGCCAAATGTAGAGCGAGCGAGGATGATGAGTGGAATGGAACTGAAACGTGTCACCACGAAACACAATACAGCAGGGCGAGACTGATGGAGATTTCATACCCCATGCTGGTGGTGTCCAACTGGGAGACTTTAGAAACGTTTGGTGACAGCCACTCCTCTCAACGATCGAATTACACACGTCCGGGTCCGATTGACCCAGAATTGGGTCCCATTCAGCGTCACCCTTTTTCCGGGTTAGATTGTCACTCAGAAAGGGTCAAATATGACCCAAAAGAGGGTAGGGTCATGCTTTGACCCAGAAAAGGGTCACACTGAATGGGACCCAATTCTAGGTCGATTCCACGCTGGTTTCCGGTACCTTCATTGGAATGTGCAGAGGAAACCAGTCTGAACCACCTCAATCTATTGTTCGTAAAGCGGTTAAGGAGAGCGACGTCACATTTAATAGCCAATGATCTAGGCATATTTTTACCAATTGTCAAGTTAAACATAAGCATATTAATAAATAACTGCGCCTAATTAAGATCATATTATTATTAAACATTATTAGTTATAAGGCGCATTTTTTTAACAACCACTGGCTGGCCTTGAGATAAATCTCGTTAATCTCAATTAATTTATTAAATATCAGCCCCCCCCCACGTCGGTGGTTTCTGGTCAGGAACCGGCTACAACGTAGCTTTTTTTAACCCTCTTCGTTTTTCTGGAAATGATGTACGTATACCGTGCAATGCCCATGGCAACTGCATGCACACGTAACGCTGGCCGCTACCAACACTAAAATAGACTGGCCCCGCACTTTTTACTGGTTAAAAGCATTTTCAATTAGTACAAGAACACAGAGCATAAGACCACTCCGTTGCCTGGTTAACATATGTAAATGTATACTATAGTGATGACGTCATCTGAAAGAGCAGGACTAAATGTATGAGGAACAAGACAGACCCCTTTATTGTACATATTACTCAACCGTACCCCATCAAAAAAAATATAAATTTACGCAGTAGGAGGATTCCAGTCGATCAAGCAAGTTTGGCAGCATTTGGACAATGTTTTATACCAAATAAAACACTTTTTATTTTTGTTGATGCGCAGGTCTACGGCCTTACATGAAAGGTGCCACTCATTTCCAGACTTATAAAGCAAAATGCACATCTTGAGGCAAAAGCTGCCAACCACGACTGTTGTGTCCGCAAACTTTGGCCGTCCATACAAAATGGTGGTCAATGTTTGTAATCAAGAGAAAAGTTTCTCAAAGCACACGACCCCCTTGAGTGTGCTGCCACCAAGCGTCTCAAAAGTCTCCCGTTCGACACTGTCTTGGGCTGAGTTCGGACGGCTTGTTCTCGTATGTTTACGAACAGCTCGATTTGTTGTTCGTTAGTCCGCTGCTCGAGCGCCGGGAACGTACAACCGGTTATCGCTAGTATATTTATTTTGTGGCAAGTAATGTTAAACATGGTGGCATCTTAGAGCATTCTTCGAGAGTTAATGTTGGATAACTGGGCTAGCTTCTTTTCCATGAAAAAATTCTTTTCTGTCATGGAAAATTATTAATATTAATTTGTGAAAAATTTCCTATTGTCTCTGGCTTTGTAAGCCCTCTTGATAGTTTTTTGCAGCTGCTCAAAAATCAAATCTCACGAGCTTTCCGTGTGTTTGTGTAAAACCCTGACGAGGAGATGGTGTGTGTGATCCTGTTCCGAGAACAGTGTTCTTGGGTCGTGTCCCAGCCATTCGAGCGCGAGAATAAGAAACCCGTATCACGAATAGGCCGCCCAAACTCGACTCTCATGTCTGGGGTGCTACTCTGAATTAATTTAACCTCTTCAATTATGACATTTGATTTGCGACAAGACATGTATTTAGACAAATATTCGGGAAAAACAGGTTTACTTCTCGCCATAGTTCACATGCTTTGCTTTGGAAACTTGCACTACGCTCTTTGTGGCTGTCGATGTGGACTCTGGTACATTTACAATGTGGAAAAATTCCTCTAAGAGTCTGAGATAGATTCTAGCACCAATTATTATTCATGGTTTGCAACAGTTTTAGCCAATTAAGCTCTGGTTTACAGGAATATGTGGAAGTTTGGACAAAGCAGGGTCTATAGCCTCGGGAACCATTCCTGATTTAGGTTTACCACCTCCTAGAGTGGAGAGATCTTTATTTTCCAGGGCTCCATTGAGTGTGTGATTAATTCCGTGATGTGTTCTGTTAGCCTATGCTTCTGATGTAAGCCGCTGCCCAAGCAAATTTGGAATCAGACGAATATCGCCCGTCGCCGTGGCATTTTAATGAGTCCGGCGATTGTTTCTGATAACTCAATGTTCCAAAAGAAATTCATTCACAAAAGTTTTATACGCTGTTTCCTCTAAGATTTTTCTAAGGTTTTTTATTCAACGACTTCCCGACTTTAGAATTATGAACTCTTTTTCCTAAGATGCCGGTTAGTATAGTTTGCACATAAAATCGTACATCACCATATTTTACTGTTTCAAACCAAGACAGCACATTTGCACATGCACATTAATAAAGCTGCGACTGGCCAGCGAGCCAGGGATAACGCATCTCGTCAGGTTCTGTTTCTCGTTTTCGGGCCATTTGTTTTTTGGAGTGACAGTGAGTATGATGTCTTCATGATAATTTAAATGTAATAAACAGACTGGCATGTGGTCACTTCTGATAGAACAACGTTGGAGAAGAATTGGCGTGACTTTGAAAGGAAAAACAATTCTCTTACATATATTTTTAGTGACAAAAGGCACTGTCTGATTAAACATAGGCCTCTGTTACGCTACAGAAAAAAAAAATTATTGAAAGAAAGTGTATCTTTACTTGCAATCGATACTGGAAAACACCACTGCCCATATTATACATGTACTGTTCATCAAACAACAATAACCGCATTTTCAAGGCGACAGAAGAATGACTCCATTACTCTCATTTTCCCCTTCCTCAACTCCCTCTCCGTGATGAAAAACAGACGGCTATTAGATGTTTGGGTGTTCAGTCCACCAAAATGTAAGACAACACTGACGCAAAAGTAGTGATTAACCACTCCAAAACCATAATATTAGCCTCTTTGGGTTGAAAAAGCAATATAGCAGGTACAGAAATCGTTATATTTCGTGTCCCGCAACAAGGCGCGAGAGCCCCTATATAGCAACTCTGGGCGCCGTGTGTCGTGTTATTCACAGCAATGACATGTCCCTCTACCTGTCAAGTGTCGACGTCTGTTGATGGCGTCCATCAGTAAACGGCAATTCGATCTCGATGATTCAACGGCCTATTTATAGGCTGTCAATCACATGAGGCGCGTGCAGGTGCAGAATTGCAGCCCAAGTAGTCAGTCTAGCAGTCATATTCTTTGTAATTTCCACGATCATTATTATAATTTTAGTCATCACAAAATGATACACTAGCATTATTCAACATAATTTTACACCTTAGCATACATGTTGATTTTAGATTAGAGTCGTAAATTTGAACACATGAAATGTTGCTGATTAAATGTATGATTCATTCACAACAGGCTAGATTGGGTGCAGGTGTTTTGACATCACATTGTAGTTTTCAACAAATATTACATTGTCTCTGTCAAAGCAAATTTATTTTTGTAACAATTTCTCGAAAATATGTTACGGGATGATTGAAATTCTTTTAAGAACGAAAATACATCGTAATTCCATAATCTTTATGTTAATTAGTTGTGGACTATGCAAAATTGTTCTTCCTATATAGTGAGGCGTTTAAAATTTAGGTAGAATCTGCAAAACACTTGTCTTAGTCTAATAGTGGTAAAAAATGATTAACATTCGTTTTGAATCTCAATTTAGATCTACCTCAGTATTTCTAGATGTTCTACATTTCTGTCATCGTCAAAACACATCGATATTTACGCGTGCTGTGAGAAATATGACAATCTTTTCAGTCCTTTTTATCTAACAAACTTGCCATTCAGGGAAAAGGTTGCTAACACGAATCCTTCTCCGGGACTCTGACAATAGAAAAAAAATCTATCAAAATACGAGCGAAAGTGCTTGGGGAAAATGAAGCCAGAAACCCCGCGAGAAGGTCGGAGAAGACTGCCATTGAACCGTGGAAAATACAGGTTGCCTCCAGGGAAAATTCGCCAAGCCTCAAATCGTCCACCCTCACCTCCACGTTTGGTCCCTCAACACATCCGCCATCTCTGCCCACCGCACATCGTCAACAATAGGAAACAGTCGCATATGCAGATCCATGAGCTTTATATCTAGGGGAGATATCTGATTTAAAAACATGGGCACGCGTCTAAAATTAAACTAACGAAGGGGGAATATTGGAGGAATACCTTAGAGGTAATGATCTCGTCGGCTCTCCCATTGCACCAACAGGGTCATGTTGCCAAGTCACGGCTATTCAATAGCACTGAAGTGTACATAACATATTATTGTCATTACCTGACAAGAAAAAATGCACCCACTAACATGGAGGCAGTCGCCCCCAAAAAACTCTCACGTATTACAATTATTTGCAAAAGATGCTAATACAAAACCAAGGCCATATGTAAAATTATGTACTGCCATGGTGCATATTTACATAACGACGTGAAGATTTATGCAAACCCGCCAGCGAACACGCCTATGTCGAACTCAATTGATCATTCGTCCATGATTCGAAGTTTAAATGGCTTGTTCGGTCACATTTTTGTCGAATCACAGTCCAGCCTTCGATATCTCCTCATAATGCAGAACAGATATAACAAAATGCTTCGGAGGTATCAGCACACTGGTGCAAGTTTTACGTTAATAACCGTGCACTGGATAATCGGAATGCTATCGTTTTCATCGCAAGAAGACAATCCCCAGAGACAAATAACCTATTAATGAAGAAGAGAACCTGTCTGGCGCGTCCCGTAATTAGCAATCTCGACTTCTGATTATTTGAAGACAGGCCTGCAAATTAGAACATTGTGACGGGTTGAGCTTTCTAAAATCTAAAGATACAACATTTGAAATCTAATTTGCGGAGTACTCTTGCCGAGCTCAACCTCTGCTGTTATCGATCTGTTTCCGATTTCAAACGAGATGTACTTTGTTGAGCTCATACACAAACAACAAGCCGACCTCACCAGGGAACGGAGATACGTGTTCGACTATAATTCATCTTATTTGTTAGGCCTTTGCCTTATATTTGACCAGAGTGCCTTTCGATCAGAATAATTCTGTTTATTCCAAAGTCACTTCTACGATATACCAGCCACACATGTGTTATCAGAAATGTACATGTACATTAATTTCCATTTTCCACACTCATGGAATTGATGGCATATTGTGAGTATAGCTGACTGAGATTATAAATAGACTTAGGATATTAGTTTTTGTTGACATATTAGGGAATTTGTCTGAATGTGTCAACATGACGTTAAGGCAAATATTAAAAAAAAAATTCAAAAATGAAAGAAATCAGGCTGTATGAAATGCTCAGCGTTTCTGTGAATTTTCATGGATTGAACTGGACCGTAGGTAGTATCGTATTGTTTTTATTTAAATATTTCCTGACCGGGGATACTTTGCATTGTTTTTCCTTTATACTATTGAGCATCTAATAGCCCAGAGCAATGGGATTGCATTAACAATCAGAGATAGATTCACATCGACATCTCGCAAGCCACATACTTTGCTTTTAAGAAGACTTCCATGGGTATTAAGAGGACGCTGAGTTTCACGGACACGTTAATAATCTCCCTATTGGACCCCGCGGATGAAATGATTGATAACATTCAGTCGGGAAATATACCCAAGAGTGAGATCAAGCCAGGAAGAGAAGCCACGCTAGCCTCGACATTCCAGCGAATCAATTGACGTAGGGATTCCTGATACCTGCTACAGATTTATGAAATTCACAACATCAGGTACTACACCAAATCAATCAAATAACATCTGGAGAGGTATACTGCATTACTGTCATTTGAACAAAGTATAACCATTGTGTTCATTTAAATACAAGGATAATCTTTTGCAATATCAAACCCTGTAAACGGCCATACACCTGCATGTTTCGTATCTCTGAAACGGATACGGTTATCCTGGAGGGAAAAACTTTGGTTGCCATTTGGCCTTTCCACCCACCCGTTACCCCAACTCCCCAACACGCCAGCGACTGCCTGTCCCCCGGACCCCCCCCATTTGAAATACATGAACAACCTCTGCTGCAGCTCATAGTTTTTTGGTGCCCCCTTGAAAGAAATGTGTGCTCCCCGGCCCCGGGTGCCCCTCGGACATAATAGCCCTAGTTACGCCATTGCACTCCAACCATGCCCGAATTCATTCATCTTATGGAGATACATCTTTTCACTTACCTGTGTTGTAGCCACACTGCTATACTCAAATTTCTGAATTAGTGATGAATTAGTGATGTATTGGAGCATGAAATATCACGTGGCCTGACAGTGCACATGAGACACATGAAACATTTGCATCGGGGCGTCCATGCATTTCACCTGCTATGGGTTAGTATTAATCGGCGTGATGATGCTTACTGCTTTCCGGTTTTATTGAAGACAGGTGCAAACTTGGCAGAGCCTTTGCAACCAACACAAGTCCATTAATCATTTTTAAGAGGAAACGAAATTGCGCATAAAGTTTTGCTCAACAGAGAGGTTTTGACCTTGAGTCTTTATTCCAAAGAATGCTATATCTCAAACTATTCATTTTTAAATTATAAAATTAAAAAGTAGGAAATGCTGTTGAAATGTTTGATTCCCGAATCACGCGAAATAAAATAACTCTTAGTTGAAATCGCATACAAAGAGGTTGTTGAACGTTTAAAAGGGGAAACTGTCGATGTTCTTCAGATGAACCTTCATGATAAGTGCACCTATATTCAAAACCGACGGGAAGACGGCCGTACGCGTTAAAGTCAGCAGTATATGCGCGCTGAATGTCGCCCTGTGTCAACACTTCGCGGACCTTACCGTACGGGAGGAATGCACAAAATCATTCATCACAGCGTACAGTTAGGAAACAGGTATACGACTCTGTGTTTTGACAACTACCTCAAATACATCACTTTCAAGTCAGGAATTGACACTGCTCCAAAGTTTTAATCATCAAGACTTTGGTTGCTACCTCTCGATCGCCTCTACTCCTCCCTTCACGCTCCTTCATCTTGGAATTTATTGGACGGGCGATGATTCGCTTCAAATCCAATCACTCGTAGGCGAATAACTTGGCAGCAAGGCGCAAGATTATTTCCCGGCACCGAATCCGAGTGCCTGCATGATTTGGTCTGGGTACGTCAAACACACACAGAGGGGAAGTTGGCTGGGATGGTGACCCAGGCACGTGGAGATATAGATCTTCATATCTCCCGCCTCGGTTCAATCTTTCCGTGATCTATTATGTCGGCGGTGGGACACAGTTGATTGGGGCCCCCATGTCGTACACGCAGGTTGGGACAGGCTACGCGCCTTGACGTTGAAAGCAACTCATTCCAATCCAAGATCCCAATAGATTATTATCTTCATGACGAAAATTAGCCAGAGAGAAAGAAGCTCAAACAAGCTCAGTTGGAATCCGGTCATAGACAAATATGTCCTTACTGTGGCCGGTCAAACACCCTTTCCTGCTGGTTACATCCGTCGAGGCTAAAGCCCCCATGGACAGATCACGGAGTCAAGTCAAACAACCAATTTAAATCCTTTTGAAATGACAATTTAGAAACCCTCCTCTTCAGACGGCTTTGTGGTGCGTAATTACACTAATAGACATTGCAGGAAGTTATTCCCTCCCGGGAAAAAGGGGTAGGGAGAGATACGATCACGACAAAACATACAATTTTGCACCAACAAAATGTCTTTGTATTTTCATCCGATTTTCAGAAATGTTTGTGTTTGTCAGAAAAATTTATAAATGCCGCTGATGGCACCAACATAAATAAGTATTGTTTTCAAAAGCAAGTGTTATGATTTCCCGACGACAGACCATGATAATCAGCTCTTACAATATTTAAATTCACATACAAAAGTCAATATCGAGTGTGAAAGCTAAATGTCTACGATTCTCACAGACAATTTAAAATGTCACTTTTAATATAATATCCCACACTACTTGGATTCCCTGAACCTTTCCGCTAATGAATCACGCCTGATTTAAAGGAATCCAATCAATTTCGAATTAAATATAGATGGAGGTTACACTGCAAGGCTGTAGCGCTCACTCATCTCCAAAGCGTTGTGCCGTCTTGCATAAAATTGATAACCCTAGGAAAATAGCACTTGTTAAAGAATATTAATTGTAACAAGAATCCATCCCAAAGGCACTCAATTTCACTGCAACGCTCACACAATGCAAAGGATCACTGTGAATCAGGAAAAAACTCATTTCTGTCCTCGTTAGTTTGTCCAGGGGGAAATCATGCACGACAAACATAAATTCAAACGCAAACACGGCCTCTGTGTTTGAACACACAGCTACTGCAAGGCCCGACCATCCCTGAGGATCAGCAAACTACTGGCTAAAGTATTTCTTTTGAAGATTAAAAATAAATACTCCAATTTATGTCTTGTATACAGCGGTGGAAATAACCACGAGTTTGTCACGGGAATAAAATGCCGACTTTGCTAAGTAGCGAGATAGATTGGGGGTTTATTCCCTTCAAAAGCCAACAGAGCCACATGTATCATAAAAAATAGATAATTATACAAATAACCTTCACTTTAAAAAAAAACCGGGTCAGATTGACCCAGAATTGCTCCCACGGCGTGACCCTTTTCTGGGTAAAAATATGACTCCCTTTCTGGTCATATTTGACCCTTTCGGGTCACATTTTACCCTTTCGGGGTCATAATTTAACCTTCTCTGGGTCATAATTTGACCCGGAAAAGGGTCACGTTGAATGGGGTCCAATTCTGGGTCAATCTGACCCGGGAGTTTTTAAAGTGTATCTTTTGGGATGATGAAATAAAATGATCGAGCTGATGTCTTTGGACTAAATCCCAAACTTTTCGCACTTTAACCTTGAAAATCCCACCTTACACAACTAAACTGCTGAAATTCTACGTGGCGTACTTCATGACAATAAGCAGGAAAGTAAAATTTGCGCGATGATATTTCACGCAATGCGTCTCTTAATAAGCTATACGGATTAAATAATTACGCAGTGATAAATAGGACGCAGATGAGATACGAAGAGCAGTCAGCAAGGACAATCCCTTTCAAAAAAAGTTGGCCTACCTAAAAACAAGTTATATTCGTAAAATGATAAAGACGTACACATATCAGGTTGTTAACAATGATGATATTGCAAGCCTAGAATCAACGGACCTACTCACCGCACACGCACGAGTTATCCCAATAACCCCACGATACGCATTCAATATTTGCATACACAATAAAGGGTTCATGGAATCACGGACCTTGATCAAATTAACCGGTTGGAGAAAAGTGTAATTATGTTAAAGTATGATGTTCAATTCATGGAACAAATGGGAATATATGAGCATGCAATATTCATTAGGAGAAGTCGTGGTTTTGGACGCTGGAAATAAAATAAAATGAAAGATGGCAGACTGACTGATTGTAAATTAAAATCCATCCACTACACATCGTTAGCATTCGTGCGGGTAAATCATTGTGAATATAAAAGCTCATGTTTTACCGCTGAGGGTTTTGATTGTAAAAAAAAAAATTAAAAATTGTAAATTTTCTCTAAAACTTTTAACATTCTCTCGACAAGCTCTCTTTCCCACTGTGTGATGTTGTGATATATTTTTGGTGAAAATTATGCGACCAGGCCACCAAATCAGCCATTGTCAGGCGTCATCTAGGCGTTAATTGCCGACCCTGAAAAAAGATCAATGTAGATTGCCATCCCTGTTTTTCACAATGCATGCCTGATATGGGCACTGCACCCAAAATGCCTTGGTGGACTGCCAAGGTATTACCCACAGCGCCTTGCTATGACGTCATAACTCTTAATTTAGACTCGTGTATTGCAGGTGCTTTTATTTCTATCAATTACGGTACCACGCCATGAGCTTAACTCATGTATACTGCTTAGTCACATATACACAGTAGTACAGTTTCAAGGGGGGATATTGCGAATTTGTTTTTGCTTTTGCTGCGACATTGAACATGCTTTTGAATAAACAATAATGTCAATTTTTGCAGTAATTTTTACTGTTAAACAATTCCTGAAGATCCTTAAATCCTTAAATAGTTGAGCATGATCGGACAGTAGATGTTTTGGCAACTTTAAATGTAAACTAAGTTCCAACAGCGGCTGAATGCATATGTCGGTGCATGGCCAGGTCTTTCCATACCTTTTCTGCAGAAAATAAACTCAGTTCTCTATCTTCAATTTCAACGCGTGTCAAAGACATACATCCTTCAGCAAACAGCATCTGCTTGAACTAGAAAGTATGACGACGCTCATTTCAATAAGTTGCCAATCTACAATGTTGAATTTGCGCTCAAACCAACCCATCAGTGTTAGTTTTCTACCACACGCTCATGCGTGCCAACTTCTTTTTTAAAACTCCAAGCAGGTATTATCCGTGTTGCCACTTAACCCATTAGAAAAGCATGTAAACTACCTTCAACGTCAGACTGGAAGCGACTAAGGCCCACTACCACGCGGTTACCATGGCAACCAAGAGATTCTTCATCTCGGTCATTATTAAATCAAGCACTGTTATTAATTTATAGGGTCTTGGAATCGACTCCACCGCTGGTTTCCAAGAGCATGCTCATACCACTCCTCACTACTCGTTTAATTGAAGCAACGTGTAAGTTACCACACGAACTTTGATATCTACAAGCGCGCCCTTAATCGCAAAACGTGCAGGATATGTCTCTGTGATAAAATTGCTTCCATTGAATGTAATTGACCCTCATTTTCAATGTAATGTCGTGTTCATTAGAGCGAATACGTTTTATTTACTGAGGGTAAGACGTTAGAATATCCACATTATTGCTTTTGAGGTTACTGCTGGATGAAATTAAAAAAAACGTTATGACAATGAATTTCTCACGACCAGGTGTAAATATGTGTCTCCTTATCGAATCAATATACTACGGGGGAAAATTTCAACAACAGTTTTCTTTTTCATAAAGAATGGCAAAAGTCACCGATATGACGGTTTACTAACTTGCACTGAGAGTAAAGAGTGTAAATGTGTTGAAGCACCAGGGAGGGGGAGCCAACAACGTGACCTTCCTCTGTCATTGTCATTTTCAAACTAAAAAGTCAGAGGCAAAGTGGCATGCTAGACAATCAACACCATGCTCAAATGTATACCATAACTTGATTGCTGCACGCAAGAACGAATGGTTTAGGACAAGGCGAGCGGGAAGCGAAATTAATGCAACAGTCGTTGACATGTGGTTAAGTAGCACCATCCATCATGTTAAATATCAACGGTCTCAGCGGCTTTGATATGTTTAAGCTGCGGAAAATGTAAACAGCAAGTAAACAATTAACCATTGAAATGGAGTTCGCTTCGAACGGTTAATATTAAAGTAGTTCCTTCTCATTTTGTTTGAGAAACAATCACTTTGATGGATGAAATGGCTCAATTAAGAACTCTGCATTTTAACCCTTTGAAAACTCAGAAATATTCTACATTTCATACTGTCCCTCCTCGAAGGTTTTTTGTTTAGTCCAAGAATTCATTAACTTGCATGATACAATGTGTGTCAATAAAGGCGTGGGCTGGATTTATCGGGGGATCACAATCACTGTGTTACTAGGAGACACCCCTATTCCATTCCTATTGAATTTTGTACATTTAGTACTTTTCACACTTGCGAAACCACGCGGGCCCCTGCATTGCCTACCGAAGAAACGCAGATGTGACGTTAATATTATGATCACTATTTACTAGAAAAACGCGAGTCCGAGATTGTTTTTTTTTTGGGGGGGTGTAGATGGGTGTATTAGGTTCCGTCATAAATTAATTAGGAGTAGCTTCACGGATGATTTTGTCCAAAATAAACTGGCAATGTCTGGTGAGCTACGGAATACTGGATTTTCAATAACAAGATCTGAGGAGATAGCATGGTGACAACCATGACGTTACACATTATTAAAACGTTAATGAGAAACAGGCAAAAAATAATAGTGTTTTTGTCGGGAATTAGATTTTTTTTCATTGAACAGTTAGTTTATTATTATAATTGCAAGTTGTCACTAGAGTTTATTTTACCGTACATTCCTTTCCGCACCGCGAAACATCTGATCAATAAGCAATCTGACTTCCCTCTCTCCCCACGAGGAACCACCTTTGTAGGAGACACATTGACCTCAATAACCTTCCACAGGGGTGCAAAATTAAGACGATATTTCGACCATATTTTTCAACGTCGTCATTATGATTGGAACTTGATCATTGAGATGAACACAAGTCCAGTGCCAAAAACGGACGGGGGTACGATGGCTGAATATGTTAGGGGCAAATGATACAAACCGTCCCTATGCTAGATGTTTCCCTGCAAGATAATAAGTTACTCTGACAAATTATTAATGCATTTTATACCACTCCGTCTTACCTATGACCTTTAATGGAATGGAATTGAGCATAATCCTCTTGAAATATCTCGATGATCAGTTGCGTACGTGATTAGGGTAAACCAAAGTATTTTGTGAAGCAACTTAACCTGGCGCCTTTTAATTTTTTTTCTAGTTACAGCATTCAACCAATCAGGCCTCACAGTCAACAAGGGAATATATTTCGTAAGGTGTTATTTGGGAACCGGAAGAAGAGTTGCTGCAAGAATTTATGATTTGTCTTAAATATTAAGTCTTTTCATTACTATCAAAAATGAAGAGGATTTGCACACATAAGAAATTATCTACATAATGCAGGCCACACACTTTAACCGTCAAGGGTCTGCAGGTATCATCCTCCGCGGCCGGTATAGTTACTGAATAGCTACCGGTCTGTAAAGTGCCTTTAAACAGAAGAAACCTGCTCTTGACCACGTCGGGAGTAGGCTCCGGTTACCGCCACCGGAACGCACGTATTTGGCCGTGCCTCTTTAATAGGTTTGCCGTTCCACCATCGGAAATCCGTGTTCCGGGCGAGAGCCTTGGAGAAACAAAGCTCCTTGACTTACGGGAGGACAGGATCTAGACCCAGTCACGTCAAGCGCCGGAACTATCTCGTCTTTGTAAATACAGCAGTCACACCACACCTTTCGTCATATCTGGCTGGCATATAGCAGTGCATCAGGGATGATGTTATCCGTCTTTATCCCCCCATAACCGAATAAACGTGGACATTTATTTGTTTTTCTTTTCACCCAACGCCATGGCGTAAAATCTGCAGCATTGCTCAACGAGTCTACGTCAAGACGAGTTTAATGTTCCACTTGTACTCTCCCGTCGACAGGATTTTAGGTTCGAAGAGAGATGGGGGTTGGTTTGATTTGCATGTTTTGATCTGAATTAGCTTCCCAATTAAGCCGACAGAGAATTAACGTCCATGGGTGTCAGCGCTTTCAACAAAATCTCCACAAACACAGGTCCGGTCACGGCATCACATTGTGTCAGCCGAAAATAACCTTTTTTTTTCATTTCAAAAGTTAAGCTTAAAAAGCATGCGTTTGCCAGTGTCAACCCACTATCATACCCAATGTATGATAATGTTGATTGCTTCTACCATTAATTGATCAAATAAGCGATGTGTCCGTCGTTAATGTCTGATTTGCAATTTCGCTTTTCCCTACAAACATGAAATCATTAAAAGCACTGTTGTACATGGGAGAATGCCACAATAAACCAAAGTAAATTTCTGAAAGTTCAGTTGCATGAATGATAGGGTTTCTACCAAAAAAGGTCAGGCAATTACTTCCACGAATACATGAATACGTTAAGCGATGTTGAATGTTACGCTTGGTTTAAAGTATGAATCAATCGGTGTACATCACTCAGGCGTTGCAGAAAAAAAGACAGAAATAAAGCCAGAAAAATCTTTCTAAATATGTACTAATTCAAAAAAATCGAAATAAATTTTGGTAACAGTAATGTCTGTTAATTGATTGGTTCATTTTACTGACAGTTTTAGTACCGGTACAGAATGACAACACGTTCACAAGGCGAAAGCGTGACAGTGTCAGCTACTTCTTACAATAACCGTCACATTGCAGATTAAAAAAACCCAAAATAACCCCATTCAGTTTTCTGTTACATGTATTTTACAATAACTGGGCTTATTTTTATAATCTTGGCACCATAAAATTGCAGTAACAAAGAAAGAGGTACAGAGTGGAAGAATGGAAAGGACTGAAAAAAATTCAAGGAAATGAAAAGGGACACTGATGGATCAAAAAGCCGGACGATGAAACTGAAAGATCATAAAATCCAAACCGGAATGGTAAATGATGAATAAAAGCACTCGATACCTTATAACGAAATAATCCTGAAGCGATCATTTTCATACTATTGCCTTCATAGCGTTATCTTGCGATTTCTCATAAATGAGGGGAAAATTGAGTTTTACAACAGGAAAATAACAGCTTGGTAACGCGCCTGGATCGGCCTACAGTCCATGCACGTACTTGTTCTATGGATTTCCAGCAGCCTTATAAGACCACCTTGCCGATCCGCACACCCTTCTTCATTGTGTTACGAAAGAGACATTTGCAATTTTCGTTCACTGTACCAATCACTGGGGCCTCGCCCAGTAAGACGGCAAATACCCGCTGGAGGTATTGTGTTACTCCGTTATGCAACTCTTGTAATCCTCTCAAAGCATAACATTATGAAGATGTCCGTGTCATGGTCGGATCGACTGGGAGATTCTGATGAATTGATGCTGAGCAGGAAAAGGAGATCATCACTACACGAAAGTAATTTGACGCACTGAGTGTAATATCACTTACGATCATGTCGTTGATAAAATGGGTTGGTTTCCACAAACACCCTTCCACCTTTCCTTCCAGCTTGGAGTGGCGGGTACATTCATTTGTCATGACCAGTATCCAGAAAAGCTCTATTTATCAAGCAGGTCTGTGTTTTCATCGCTAGTGAGCACACGAGGGGGGATTTATAAGACGACGCGCTTCGCCATGTTGTTAAATGTTTTTCTAAGAAGCAAAAACTGAGTGCAATTCGTATGGTTTTCTTTGCTTTTGGTGTGACTCTGTGCGCGACGTCGCTTTAACGATAACGGATTCAATTGTAATAAATATCGTACGTATTTATCGCATTGTTTTAAGGTCATCTCTTGTATTTGTCCCGGATTTACTTGTTTTTATATGTTAAAAACAGAACAGATTTAGACCAAGTTCGAAATGTTCTAAAAGATATCGCTCGCGTGGCTTTGCGCGAGGAAAAAACGGGTGATAAGGTTTTCATTTTGAAAACCTTTGAAGGTCAGACGAAATTGTCTTGAAAATAATGCAATGTTTGAAGATGATACAATACAAGAATCACAAATCTGATATGATGTTCACGTCATTACGGACATTCCGTGGGACAAAGGTTCTCGCACACGTATTATTTGCTGACGTACACGCATTTCAACTGGTGTTCCCCCTTCCGGAAAGTTCGATCCTGGCTTCTTCACCAAAGCATACAGGCGGACCATACGTCACTGCCCTCCGTTTCCTTTCTCCCTGAAACCCGATGTTTGTCGACATTTGGCTAGGCGTAGGTTATTACGCAGATACAAAGCACAAAGTAACAGGAGATGAAGGAAGGCAAGGCAGACCTTTGATGAAGATTTCTTTGCATGACAATGGCATCGTCGCAACGCGTCGCCACTGGATTTAATCAACAGACTTTTGGGGACATTTTCTGCAAATTCTAGTGCGATTTTATTTATACGAAATATTTCCAATCTTGCAAATCATGGGCGCGGTACACTTCACCAGGCAGCTATGTTGTAATGCCCAAGGAAACAAAATGTGAAATTCTGTAAACTATGACCGGGATGAATGGTGGAATGTTATTTATTTCAGAAATGAACAGAGACGTTCGTTTATACGGCGAAAATAATTCCGTTTACTAAGTTCTAGTTAATTTTTTCTTGAAATTAATGATTTTTAAGATTGTGTTTTCTTTACCTATATACCATTCCAAATTGTTTCACTTGCCATATCTAATAATTTTAATAAAAGCTTCCGTCGTAATAATTACAAATATGTTGTCATGTTACCCTCCCTCCCAAAAAGGTTTTGTACAGGCCCACAACTACACAAACGCCTAAAAGAGTGCAAAGGATACTGCCCATAAAAAAAATGTGAATCCAACTCACCGATTTCCGTTAATCTCCAAAGCTAACCACTGCCAACCGAGCCAGCCCCCGCCAACATTCCACGGGAAAACACACAGCGCACTCGGAGAGCTTTCGTAATGCGAACCCGAGATGCGCACTCGCCTCCTCGCTCGTCTCTAATGTAAGCCAGCCGGCTAGCGCGCTAGGTGTGAATAGTTCCTTTCGCTCGGACTTATGGGAAGAAGATTGGTAATTGACGTCACGGATCTACATAGCAACCAGCAACTAGTGCGGCGCTGGGAAAGAAAAAAAAGAGAAAAACCCTGGCTGCATTATTGAACTCGCGCGTTCAGAAATCCTATCCATGTTCCTAACTTTCTTTATGAAATAATCTCAATATGTGTTTTGTGGATGTTTGGTTGATGCAACGAACTCCAACATAATAGGAACTGTTCTATTTGAATTAGAAAGATCAAGTACAATTCAATCCAATCTATACGCAGTAAACAAATAGTGCATAATGTGGACATACTGTTTTGCTCGCAAGTTCAATTAAAATGAGGTCATTGCTGTATGGTCTTAATCATTAGCATTGCCCGTGTCGTAACAATCAAGTTTCCCACGCGCTCTGTTATCATTTCAATTTGGCTAGCCTTCTGATAATCCAAGTACAATTGCTAATGAATTAATCATGCAAAAGAAATGCACTCAGCACATACATCCAGTTTATTTTCATTCGCATCATTGAAATAATATTTTCTCCACAATAATATTATTATTGTGAAGAAACCTTGGCTTTCGGACACAAATTCTTTTCTTCTCATTAAATATGGACGATATTGTTGAAAATAAAACTTGCAAAACCATTCCCTAAGAAACAAAAATGCCGCATTTGGAAATGCTATCATTGTAAATTGAACTGTTACTGAAATACAATACAGTGGTCCAATCCGAAATCACATTCCGCAGTTAAGCCAAAGCAATATAACACTTGTGGAATAAATCTGACATTATTTTTATCAAACAAAGTCGAGCACACTAACTGGAAATAGAAGACACTTTGCTGAAACGCTGGAACTGTTTTCACCCAGAATGGAGCGAATCCCTTTATCAAATTGAAGTGGGTATCACAGGCAGAGTTTCTTTACTAAAGGTGAATTTTCTTCGGTTACTGGGCTGCTTTTCTTTTGGGTGGCATGCCCGAGATACACATAGGTTTTGGTTCGCCGTCTTTTCCAGTCAAATGTCAAATGAATCAAAACTTTTCTGCACCTATCTACAGCGCATTGAATTTGTGAAATTTCATTGTGGATGAACTATCCTAGATAAGAAGAGTCTAACAGAAATTCACAATGCACTACATTATTAGAAGATTAACTTCTTATAATTCAATGAATTATCACCGGAGCGCGAGCGCCAACACAGAATAGTGTACCGTAGTACGTCTGCGCAGAGTGTTTTAGGCGTTGTTTTGGTTTTCTTGACGTCAATTTCTGCGCATGTATGAGGTGCAAAACGCTGCAGTAGAGCTTCGTAGACAATTTTCTTTACGTACGCCATCCTGAAAATAGTGATGATTAGCATGGGACGCAAACGCGCCACCTTAAATTTACAGCAATTTTGCCACCTGGCCTTTTGCTTTTAGCGTAAAATAGCGTACCAAAAGCGGAGTTAGACCAGCACCTTATGCAAGTTTTGACACTGTTTGTAGAAATGGTTCGACCGATCTGAATTAAAGATTCAACTTTGATTGAGGCTTAAAGAACATGCCATACGCTAATACATATCAAATGGCAATCCTCAGGCAAAATGTACTCAGACTTGTTTCCCTTCCCCATTTTTTGAAATAGGTACACGAGACTTTGTCATCACAGCTCCTTGACATTCATTTTGGAACCTTCACAACGGAGAAGCAACAAACAATTAATAGGCAGGAAACAATAGCAAGTCGCACAGCGAATACACTGCATGCATAAACAATGGACTTGATTTATTCTATTATGTGTCATAGTTTCCTTCAGACTGCCTTTAAGGTCTGATCATTTCCGGAGAAAATAAACTACTAAAACGTGTGAATGCCTCTTACAAATCATGTGCCAGATGTAACAGGGACAGGAAAAAGATGGATCGCCAAATTAGAAAATGACCCATTTCTAAAAAAAGAAAAAGAAAGAAAAGAAAATTCTGCAGATGTGTATTCACTTGCAGCATTTTTGTAAAGCAAAAGTCTTCCACATGTACATAGTTTGATGTGATTTAATAATGGAAAAACGAGACATAATATCGGTATTGGTAGTGTATGGAATTTAATCCCCATGATATGCTCACCTGTCGATAACTGGATTTTCAAATCGCACCATTCCGTGGAAATTGGTGTGTCGATACAGGGCATCACCCCCACGTTCATAAAACAAACTCATTGCAACGTACTCCTGACATGAAAATTCCACGAAGCTAAATGCTCCAACTAGAAGGAGGGGACTTTGTTTTGGCAACTAAACGGGTGAAACCCTCTTCCACTCAGTACGGTCGATTGGCAGTTTTCTTAAAAGGTAGAGTGTTTGCTGAAATAAGAAACTGACGGGTAAACGGGGTCTGACGACCTCCAATTGTCCTTTAAAAGCGCAGGCAGGAATTTTTATTTCAATTTATTTGTTACAATCAATAATCTTGTGGCAACGTGAATGTTTGATGCGACCGATACATTAAGAACTGGAAATAAAATTGAGCTCACTAACTCCAAAGTGCTCACATTTTAAAATCTGTTCTTCCTCACCAGAAGCAGCCAAGGTGAAGTACACTCCCAGTCAGACTCTTCTTTCGGGGTTCCAATTGAAACCATGTCTTTAGTAAAACACGCCTCAGATGTCCTCTGGTATAATCTTATACAAAAAGGCCACGCTATATATGCGCCTGACTTGGTGGGAAATCTCTCGATTAACTTATGCATAATTACATGCATAAGATTACACGCCTTTTTTTCTTGGTTTCCAAGTTATTTGAACAACCTTTGTGGGTGTTTTGTTCATTCTTATTTTACAACCAAGATGTAGCATATGTATTTATGATTCATGATATATCACATTACTGGATGACAGTCGGAGCATCAACTTATTTTTCCGCAAGATACTGGTCAAGAGCTTACCACAGTTTTATTACCTCGCAAAAAGATCCCGAGTTTAAATGTCCTTATAGTTATACGCGCCTCACAGAACAGTCACCGAGTTTTTCGTCGTCTGATCGCACGAGACCCAACTGGATATAAATCATCCTATTAATTTGACCTGTCTCACTGCTAAAGCAACAAATGCCATTTTGCCAGCCCTTTGTTCTCCGTTACCTTTGAAGCCAGGCTTCCAATGAACGCAGTTCTTGTTATTCTGTTTCTTGTCTTTTCTCAGGTACATTTTTGATTGAAAACACATCCTATAGCCTGACCAGAAGTACCGTACAGAAACACAGAAAATTCGCATGGATGTTTCGTGTATCAGACACAGCGTGTCGCCCTCATGTAGTTGAGTGTGTTTTGTCTTTGGTCCAAAAAAGGGGGCTTTTGTTGACGAATGGAGTTAGGAATGGTGGATACTTCACAGGCCCGCCGCGGCCAGATGCAGGCCCCACCAACTTGATTACTGTCGCGGCTGTTGGACGTTCCACGGTCTTTGCATCATCAAAGACTTCGGGAACAAATTGAATCAGCCGACGCAGGAATATTATACGCATGTTTATGCTACAACCCTGCCCACGGCGGAGAGAAATCCAGTAAGGGTAAAACAGCGCATAGGGTGAGCCGCAAGTGGGTTCCCTCATCAGGCGGGCAGAGGTAACCAACTGACCTCAAGACTAGCAATCCATGAACAGTGCCGATGGGTTAGAGAAAGGTTCGATCAAGCGTTGAATATCTGAAAGCCCCAAGGTAATGTAAACAGATGGATTTTTTCTTTTTTCTTCTTTCCCTACCTCCTCATATTTGCTCCAGCGAATTAACGCTAACCTGTTGCGAGGTGCGCATAATCCCACTTAGAAGTGCAGAAGGACCAGTGACCTATAGCTTCGGATATTGCTTACTTGGTTTGTTCATCCAATAAACCAGGACTGGATCCCCAAAAGAAATGTTTATATGAGTAAGACGGAAGGAAAACATATCAAGATGAGGGCGTAACCTTAACAACTCATTCCACGATGAAATCATTTTAAAAATGCTGAGATGTTGACGGCAGTTGATCTATGTAACGACCACCGCCATCATCCGATAGTTAACGCCGTCGATACACGCGGGTAAAGGGTGCGTGCCCTTTCCCTTCTCACAGTTCTGCAGACCGTAGGAGGAGCTATTCAATCCCAGGAAAATTACATTACAGCATTTTCTTGCAAACACGGGTATTGACAAACTGGCCAAAGCTGTCAGTGGTTATTTACAGATTGCTGTTTGAGAACCAATCTCTGTGCTTTGTGCTCATCAATCAAACAAGTGACACTCTTTTTATAAGCGTTTGGTAATGTTTATCACGGATCTCAGGTCAATACTGAGGGGGACAACCTCGCCTCGTCGTCACTGTGGAAAGTTCATCGATTGGATTTAATTAACTTTTGTTAGCCCGCCTCGCACGCCGCAGATTTTAAGGCATATATACGGACGCCCGTCCGCTACACCGTCGGCTTTAGGGACAGCTCACACTTCAGGCGAACGGGAAAGCGAAAGGCAATCGAATTTGACGTCACGAAGCATTTGCGGCAAAATTCGCTTAAGTTAATGGAAATGAGTTCAAGTTTTGAAAATCTGCGGCACGAGTAATTGATTTGACGTCACAATTTGGGGTTCGTGTTCGCTTTTGCGCAAAGTATGATCCCACTAGTCATGGGCAATTACGTTCTGCACAATTTAGACGGCATCTTTTGAAAGCTCAAGTAAACGTTCAAGTTTCAGAACACATGAATGGTTCCCCTTCAGGGTTAAAGTTTAATGGACAAAACGCAATGCGACCGAAGCTCATGAAACAAATCTAAAGATCCTCTGCTCATTAAACACCCTTTCCTGTTTACATTAAAAGAGCAAGTCATAAAAAAGAAAGAAAAGGAAAGAAAACAATTCTTTATAGAATTTTAATACACAACTCTAACAAAACAGCTGCGTATGAAATTAATACAAATTGATACAGGCTCCTTCCCCGTGGGTATAACATTTAGCTTTTCGAAAAGAATTTTCCTCAGATATTTTTTCCAGGTATAAAAGGCTCTTTTAGAAACACAAAACGCAAGAAGATTTCTTTCTAATCTCGTAAGCCAAACAGTTCAGCTAAAGTCGCTCGGAGCGGCAAACCGGGAGGCGGTAAAAAGGTCGGCCAAATTTCCCTGTTATCCAGCAAGGAAAAATACGAATTAGTCAATGGTGCATTGATCGTTCCGCCAAATGGACAATTTAAAATGTGCACATTCATTTCATTCCAAATACTTCGGGCAATTTGACGTTGCTAAAAATATAACAAATCGATAGCCCCCCCCCCTTCCAATTGCTCCCGCTAAGCCGTCTTGGTAAGTTGCCGTATTAGTTGTGAAAACAACCCAAGGAAGCTGCCCCGATACGCTGGAGCATTGTCGTCTAGGGTTCGGCGCTATTTTGGGCGTCAGAGAGCATCCGGAGTATACACAAAGTCAAGCGAACAAGCGGGACAAAATGCGTCTGTACACAATACCCACACAGGTTGTACTGTAAGGTAACTTGTACTTTAACCACTAAATGCCTGGCGGTTCAGCAAAGGGGCTGAATGGCATTTCGTTCAAGTTCGATTCTCTGTGATGACCTTTCTGCTGTTCAGAACATGCTTACCGACGCCGAAAAGGAGGACAGGGGACATTCAATACTACTGCAGAAGGTCATCCTTAATGACGAAATCGTGTTAGTAGTTGATCTCGGCAGTACAGAGGTGCAGCAGCCTCTCTGGAGCCGAGGCATTCTACCCATAAAGACTTCAGTTATTAATATAGGCCCTAAAACATTATCTTCACCTTCATGACAAGGATAGTTAGCATTATGGCATTATTCGGAGTAACCGCACGCGAGTTTGATTTACGCAATGCACCAAATGAATTAAATTACGGCTCAAGTACACTTGACTCTGGGCCCGGGTTGTTGAAAATCGTACTGCACGGAAGAGGCGCGTCTCTCGGGATCGGACCTCGGTGTTGCTTCAAATAGACAAATCCGAAGTCCGATCTATCTGATATTTCACTTCATGTAAGTCCAAATAACCAGGAGGCAACAACAGGGCGCATGCACTTCTGCGATACAGATATGTAACCAATACACAATGCACAAAACTTTTGGTAGACATGGAATTGTTTTATGCTTGTTGGTCAAGGTTGACGTCAGAATGTCTCCCGAGGAAAAGTTAGCTGGTGCAAAACAATTCAAGTGGGCTTTTTTGGAGGGCGAAAGTGGCTTAGTGGGATATTTGACACAGTGGTATACACTTTAAGCTCGGTCGCTAAATTCGACTTGTGAGTGAGGCAGCTGCCACGTGATTTCACATTATAAGGTTGACTGCCATTGGAAACAGGTTCGGTTTGGGTTCGCTTGAGCGGGCGGTGGCACTGCCCGTTTCCCGCAGTAATTGGATGAAGTGACTTGAATAATCCATACTACACCCTGGTCACCCACTTACGCGGGCAGCTGCACCACTTGGAACAGGTCACAATGGTCACACTTGCCTCCCTCGGTGGTTGAGTTTGCGCGTGAACAAGCACACATCTTACGCCATGCAGGCATCTGTCAGAAGCACACGTAAAGAGAGCTAGCAACAAATACATGTAGCTGTGTCCCCCCCCCAAACACACACACCTTTCTGTCACAGGTAGCCATCAAAAAGGGGGCGATTCAGAGGTTTCACAATGCGTAATACAAATTGTAAGCCAGACAATTTTTGTTTACGTTCCACCATTTATTTGATGGCTTCTAATTGTAGTGGATTTCTTTTGACAAACCACTTTGGCATCTGGTGAAAAACTGAACTCACATTAAGATGGAGTTTTCAAAATGTACGATAGGATGCAGACGGAGCTGAGCTATCACAAAGCGGGCAAGATGACGATTTAGTCTTGCACGTGCTTCAATTTATTAAAATTTTGGAGAGGGCCAACCCAAACAGTCACAGCACAAAAACATCAGTCACAAAGATCATTCAGAAGACTCTGAATGTCCTGATCAGACGTGGCCTAAGCCCTCTAAAACAACAGAAAGCATCCGCGATAACCGGGAGCAGAAATGTGAAGGATTCAGGTCATTGGAAGAATCTGCTCTCAGGCAGAGTCCCTGGCAGAGTGATAACTACATTTGCAGTGTATGTACATGCTGTGGTGTCTTGCCTTAAGCGGTGTCAACTAACAAAACATAGCAGTCGGCACGGCCGCCAAATCTGGTTCAGCAGAAATTGCAGGCAACTGATGTTCCAGATATGTTCCCAAATTAACTTTACACGGGTTACGATTTATCAAGGGGCTCCAATATTTCAGACAATTTACCTTGTTTCCGTTTCGCCGTCACATGACTTGGAGAGGCCCGGGCGGGAATCAGCGAAAGGGAGATCTGCCGGGAGGACAGGTCATTACGAGGGTAGACAAATTTAGGTAGTGGAGAATGAATGTGAAAAACATGGTCGACGCTTAAGTCAAAGGCGAACTTCATTCGCTGCAACTGCAGGTTGGTCCTTCCAAGAGGGTGGTGGGGGTAGGAGAATGCATGGTGAGCCTTCACCTTTCGTCGGACCGAACAAAGAACCATAAAACGGAGGGACTCTCTCGGTGTTGTTATCTTGGATAGTTGAAGAAACTGTGGATTCCCTTCCCTGAATTCCATGTTTTTCAGATTCTGTACCCCCCTACTGATTAGTTTGAATACCGTGCCGCTGATTGCATTAAGAGTTGCCATCATTAGATTATACGGCTAATCACGGCAACAACTATTTGAGCGGAAGGGGAATGTCTATGTGCAAGTGGAAGCAATTATATTCACGGTTCTTCAGTCCCGGGTATTTGCATTTCCAAGACGTCAAACACCGAGGCGTCGCTGAGTAAGCACTACCAGCTGCCTGCAAACTAAATCATGGGGACGGGACCTTCCTGCATGCCTGGCTTTCAAGTTCAGCAAATCAAGACGTGTGCCCACCGCCCCGTCCATTTTCTGTCCAATCACAAGATTGGCTGCAGCGATCTGAGACGGACTTGATTTAGCTAAATTTCCACCGCCCCCCCCCACTCCGTTGGGTCGAAGTCAACGTGCAAATGCAAACAGCAACAAAAAAGAAGAAAGAAAAAATCTCTGACTCTAAGAGAGACGATGGCCCTTTATATTTTTTTCTAGGGGTTATTACACTTGGTACTCTGGCGATTGGAGAATGCCGTCAAATATGTCCAAACACCCGACCTCCTTAATGACTCGTTTAGCTAATGGATCACACGAGCTACATCTTGACCATTTATCAAAAAGCTGGGGCTGCTCCACTACGTCTTGATTTCCTCGGTAATTCTCGTCTGGTTTGAGGTGTATTAATGTAAGCGCTCACCATTGCGGGGGGATACAACATTAATAGCTGTTTTCTGTTGCTAGGACTTTTCAAGCAAAGCGGTACACTTCGGCATTAAGAGCTTATTGTAAGCGTACAATTATCAGTACCGATCACGGTCATATCAGCCATTGATTTTGTACTGATATACGTTTACATGTCGCTTTTCAGCTCCTCCTGACAAAAAATAAAAACATGGCTTGTTTGTGGTATTTATTCAAGAATCTTAGCATTTTACTTTCGCCGAGGTCAGTGGACGTACGCGCGTTTCATCGTATATCAGTCGGACGAGAAAAAAAAGCTATAGGAAATTAATTCCTCCCCGCTCTGCAATGGTGCTATATTAAGGTGTTCAATTTTCCAGTGAAGTCCATTTTGAAGGAATAACCATCCAGTATATGTCCCGGGCGCAGGCCCGGAAGGCGAACACCTTGCGCGCTGATATTTTGTTGCAAGATTGGTGCCGTCTCTTGCCCTGCACCTGCTTAAACGCAGAGATTGAATGACCACTACTTACGTCATGTGTTGTCCACAATCCAGAGAGACTCAATGCGCACTGGAATCGGCAAACTATAAATTCTAAGTATTCATCCTACCTCGGTGATCTCTGTTAAATTCTAACCTGAGTAGCTGTGCCAGAGTTGCTCGGCTATGCGTATGGCAAACAGAGGCCGAAAACACAATATAGGCCTATAAAGCCAGGCTGTACTAGTATTATATACTCTCATCACAGGATAGTGGTTTCGTTGCGAGAAAACGACTCACACACATCGCTTAAACCAATTTGCTTGATTCACTTGAGCTGGAGAGATAAGGGGAATCCTATTAATTCGACATTCAGAGGCGAAATGCAGCCAATGCGGCAAATGGTCCTAGGGCGATTCACTTTGGCAACTTGGTTAGCGGTAACATCCACACCAATTACACAACAAACACTCTCTTCATTATCAGCCGTCCAAGCCGACACTGACCCGCCTCTGCTTTGCCGTGAAACTCTCGCTCCATTTCCTAAGATTGGAGGTTCACATCGGACCACGAGAGAAGCACCGGTAACTAAGAAATTGCATTCTTCTCACGTTCGTCCAAACATCGATCTAACAAACCCACGGGTATCATTTTACTGTGACAACATGTCCGGTGTGGTGTGATTCGGGCAGGATAGCCCGGAACGATTTTTGCAGGGCTACAGAAAGAAAAATAAGCTGTTTTCCACGTGCACATTATGTTTATGGGGCAACCGTGCAAATCATGTGAAAACTGTTTAGGTTAAGCTGCTTCTCAAAACATCCTGACTGAAATCACTCGAGCGAACTGAAAGCTAAAAGCATCCAGAATTAGGCTGGTGATGTCACGTAGTTTATTGCTCAGGTTTCGTGTACCACCAAATACATCGAAGCTAACGATATGTAAATGCGCACTACCTAGACGATTCAGTCAGCAACATCCAATCCCAGCTGTTTTCCTTCTCCGACATCATTCTCTGAAGCTCCGGGTAAGGTTAGGACAAATGAGTTTTATTCGGAACAACCGATTTTGCACGATCCATCAAAGTCTTCGTCGACAGCCTCTGGTACTGTGGATTATCTGGATTTGGCAGCGTTATCGGGTGCTTTAAGAGGTAGACAACGGAAGAGGTAGCGTTCGGGTTCAATGTACACGGGGGGAAAAACGGGGGGTACAAATAAATTATTTGATGATAATCAAGTTAGCCGGAAAGACTTTCACCAATGAATTTCATCTTCTAAAAATGCTCAATCGGATTAAAAACTCGAAAAAAAATTTTGGGGGGGGGGCAGGCGACAAGGGCCTTGAAACCTCGATCCAATGGAAAAGCAATTGTACTCATTACAAACAGTCTTGTTTGTGATTCTGTAAGCGAGTGTCGCCCAATGTTCCCCAGGGATATGCTGAAATGTGCCCGCTACAGCCCTTATGCACTGCCCCGTGGGCCCAAACGAGGGCAAAAGGATCACTCGTGGTTAGAATGAACACTGAGGTCGGCTTACACCTCACGGCTCCAATGGACACTTGACTTTCACCGGTAAAAGTCATAATTAAATCATCCACTATGCAGTCGCAATCACTTGAAACTCACAAGTGTGGCCGGTAATTCAAATTACAAGACAACTAATTCCGACCTCCGGACGATACGACGAACGATAGTGTAAAGGAAATGCTACAGGCGGTCACACAACAAGGAAAGGTGCAAACAGTTGTATTTTAGGCGTGATAAAAAAAGACCGATGGGTTACGGTCAAGTGTGTCCCCTTTTTCACATCGGAGAATCCCTGTGGGGCATCGTCACTATTCGAACTCATATGTAACACTTATGTACACAGACGACTCTCTTTTGAAGCAAGCTACGCACTGGGAGCAGGAAGGAGAGCTGGTTACGACACGGCACTTGTGCGGTCAATGCCAGCGCGTGAGTGTGCAAATAGGGGAGTGACCGTGAGGCTAACACCTAGAGCAGGATCTGTTCGTTCCATGCAGAGGGACAGAGGTGCGACTTCACGTGGCACGGTTGCTTTCTGCTGTGCGCCAAAGAAAAGGTTAAAAAAAAGTCTTTCCCGCATAATATACTTCTTTGTAAAAACAGGATACGGAGAACAGAACGATTCTTTAGCCCGGGGCAATTTCACATGTTCGAAGGCGTTAGTTTTAACTTTCGACAGCAGAGCGAATAACAGTTGAGACAAGACCAGTCGGTATTTATAGATCACAGGTCGGGTTTATGAATATGGAAACCGCACAATCTTGTCACCACGTCGAGACGTTGAACAAATACTAAAAGTGACAGTTTTTCAGAGCGCTTCTAGTTTTCTGAGTGCAACCATGGCCACGAAGAATGGTGTGCATTTTGAAGTGTTTCTGGTTGATTTTTTTCCCCCCTTTCCTTTACACTACCTCACCTCGAAGTTCGCAGACGCTTTATGCAGCTGCCTGAGCGTGTTGACTAAACGGATGGGGCTCAAGGTGCTGTAGAATTTCCATGTTGAGCGTGTACGGAAGCTACGACCGTCCCTAAAAGCTCCCGGAGTGGGGCAATGATGGGAAAAGGAGAATCAATACGAGAAAACATCTCCAAGACCGGGAATTGAATTTGGGTCCAGTGGCTGGGCCGTCCGCAGAACCCACGTCTTGTAGGTAGGAGCCCAGAGTTGAAGTGGGCAACTTATTAAAATTCCCGAAAATTCGATTGGACAAATATTTGTTAAACACGTGGTCCATAACAATGAGGCGTTGACCTAGCCGGCAGGTGTTTGTTCAACGGGGGACAATGGGAAACAGCAATGATTACTAACGGTGCAGTGTTGAAACCTGCCGAAGACAGGTGTACCAAAGCTGTGTTAGTTCCTAATTAGCCACATTTGATGCCAAGCATATATAACTCACGTCGTGGGAAGCACTACGTCTGGAGGCTGTGTTGACCAGTAGAAGGGTCCAGACTTATTGTAATAAGGGGTCATTTCTAAACGCTTATCATTTCTATAGATGAACAGACTATGCATCTATAAAGTGGAACATCCTTCGTGTGCCCTGGTAGCACGGGTACCTAACATCCTACCTAATCCTCCACATGACAAAGCTATAAATACTCTCCCTTTTCACTGTAGACTTTACTGGCAAATACGCCTCTTTTATAGGGTCTATATGAGAGATAAGCGCAGATAGGCCTACTATGAAACGTTTCATTTTATTAATTGGATTCATAGATTTTTAACGTAAACTAAATCTACAATGTGATTGTCTCGTTACACAATTTCCATTACGCAACAGTATATGACAAATTTCACATTTCAAATTAGAAAAGGCGATTATATAGAGTACTCCTGCCGCCGCAGTTGACAGGTTTTTATGTACGCCAGCGATGCTCTTTATTGGTTTATATTTTCCTTGCTGAAACGCGAGTGCATAGATGCCCGAAACGTGCGCACATGCATCGCACAATAAAAATGCTTAAACCAGTATCTACAGCAACGGGATGGTGATCTCTGTGTGTTGCCAAGGCGACCACGGCTAGGGAATTTGCCCATTTTAATTGTTGTCTCTAATTCTCCTGGGGAAATAGGAGGAATCAATCGAAACTTACGAGGACAAATTAAAAAAAAAAATACCCAACACAACAATGGAGACAGCTCTTCACGCATGATGTATTGTGTAACAGTGTCTAAATTCGGAACAAATCTTTTCGGGCGTTTGCAGGTGCACCCTTTTTTGTTATCACACGTTGTCTGATGTCCATTAGAATACCTCTAAACTGCTCCCACGTGATTGCTCCTTTCTCATGTTTGGAGGGACTCTGACACGCATTAGTGTTTATTAATAAAACTAAGAATCTTTCAAGTGCGACAACGCGACGCCACATCTGTTTTCGAAACGATTGCCCGAAGTCCTCAATTTCAGGAACGGCATTTGTCATTGCAGGATGGGCGGGGTCATACATGAGACTGATTTTGTAAAACAATTCTCGCACCACACCGACAAAATTTAAATTTGGCAATTCAAATATGCGTAATTAAAATTTGCCATATTTCATAGTTTTCGTGACGAATGCGAGTATTAAACTCTTCTTTGTGAATCCAAACTGTCGTTCCACCTGAGTCACAAACAGGACCTGCTGTTTTTTCGACGATAAGTTTTACAACGTCTTGTTAGCATCGGCTCAAACCAATAGGATTCCTTGAGCACCCCACCACCTTTAAAATATCAACTTATTTCGTTGGCAAATCTGATTTTAGAAAAGAGTATCTTATTGGGCGAGAGAAATAACATTTCCTTGGTTGGCGTTCATAAAAATGCAAAGAGGTATTAAATTAAATCTTCGGGTATATTTGCAGGGTGTCTTCTCATCTGGGTAAGATATAGAGCTCGTAGGACTGGGGAAGATGGAACTCGATCTCTTTATATGCTATTGACAAACCTTATGTCAACGTGAAAAGTCTTTGGTTTTTTAGAAGACATTTCAGCCGCCGGCGGTATTAACTGCAACACGTGCGCCGATTTGTTTTCGCAGGCAATACGGCAAGACAAATTGGACAATATTTGATTAACATTCACACAACATTCCAACCGTTGCCATTGGCACGCTACCACTGCTCGACACATTTTGCTGTGGTATTTGGCGGATGATTTTTGCTTTACCCATTTACTGGGCGAAGTGTTCTTACCATCCTCCCGTCCAATTAGTTTTTTACAGGTATTGATTAATGCTTTGCTAGCGCTCTCGGCATACGTGTCGCAATTGGAACATACTTTGTAGCGTGCACAGGGGAAAAGGATCGAAGCAAGAAATTTGCTGAACTATACATACATACCACCTTGTTATACCCAGGACCTATGGCAATTTATATTTGTTTTGAGGTTTCATCCTTTTCTAAAGAAATAAGGCATTTTAAAATTATATCATATGGTGTAAATGAAATGCCATTAGTCGATACCTTACTATTTCACTAAAACGGGACAATAACACGAGAAAGTTTATTGTTCTGTATACCGTTCTATATTTCCAATTTCCTTTTTTTTTGCTTTGAAAAACACTTCAAATAAAGACTTTTTTACACACGGGCTTCCGACTACAATGACATTGTTGTTTCCAACTTATTGAATATAAACATTTAGCATAATATCAGTAGCAAAGGTTACGAAATCTTTTCGGTTGAGCTTTTTGCTTCAAGTTGAAGCGCTTGTTTCAAGTTTTGTCTTCAAAATTTATTTGTTTAATTTTTGGTGATGATGTACTTCAGACTATAGACTCCAACAGAACCATCGCAGCTGGTTCTTCTACATGCAGACATTATTAAAAGTGCATGCTGCATAACGCATCTGATCTATGTCGCAATGTGTACTAGCTGTATACTTAAGACTGAGCCATGCACGGTCCTCAGAGACTCTGTTATGACATTCACATGAACTTGGAAGATATTTACCACGCCTGACTCCCTCGCATGCAATGTAGCCCATGGGGTTTCACTGGATCACTGCCCCGTCCGGGCATTTAGAGCTGGAACAAAAAACAAATTGTCGGAGGGAGGCCTACATCACACACCAGTTTGGAAATAACTAGAGACAGAACTAAGATCTGAAATAGGGAGTGCTGTAGGTTCCAACTAAATACACGTGTGTAGATGAATGGGGGTGGTGTAACTAGAAATTGCCCAAGTATTTGGTGAATAGAACACAATTAGGTATACGGTAAATAAAATCACTTTTCAATTTATGATATCTGCCGTACATATCGCCATGGTCCAAGCAGAAAGGTTGTCGCACTTGTTGTGTTCCATGCAGTGCAAGTTTCAAACACATCAGGGGAAAGCCATAGCTTCTAACATAGCAGCTTTTACGAGGTTTACGGAATTGTTCAAGCGTTCACGCTAAATCCCGGAGTTCGTTTGGGTCTGTTTGCCAACCTTGCCTTTGCACACCCAAGTTCTGCCGCCATGATCCCCATTTCCGACCTCCCTCCGCAAGTGAAATAAGGACTTAGTATTTCTTAATCATTTCGGATTGTAGGGGCAGAGGAATCCCCCAATGTCCCCTTCTCAAGCTGTTACGCGTGAGCAGAATATCCCAGACCAGTTTTCCTCCAATTTCTTCATCTTCCCTCCTAAGTTAGTTTTTTTCTTCATGGTATCAATATTCAAAAGAACGCAAGCCCAGTGTCTCCTGATAGCCAACCTGTGGCCGGCACTTGCTGCACTGTGCTCCCCTGCGGCTCCGTCCCATCAGATCTGCCTCGCATTCCAACCAGATACCGAATCAATAAACAGGCTTTGAAATTCTAGACGACCTTTCGCCTGATCAATACGCGTGCTGCGGAGCCAGCCCAGTCGAGGAAATGGAAAACGTATTTCCTGGACATAGCCGGTTTCCTCTTCCTGCTTATAACACTTTATCGAAAGCGAAAAAGTCCTGGCTGTCGAGGCAAAAAAATTGACACAGGACGGTAATTCAAAGCCAACATGAAATACGCTTTACCAGAGTGTTTAATAAACTCTTAAGACGGTTTTGCTCAAAAACACTTGACAACCTCTGACCTTATCTCCCGTTAGCCCTTTCAGGCAATTTTAATTTCAAGCAGCTCTTTCCCATATCGGGTCAAGTTTCTACTTCAAATCCCGAAAGACTTTAGCCGACTTCAGTTTCAGAAAGGAAAGAAAATGTTACAAGGTTCGGGTGTGGTTACTCAATCGAGATCTAGAACACCTTACCCCACAGAAACCAGTCTGATTTCATTAAGACGGTAAACCCAATAAGGCTAAAAGTCAATTTACTTGATTCAAAAGTGTGTTAAATATCCTAGGTGAATTAGATCGACTTCATGACAGTTGGTCGAAAATTCGTTAGGAAATAAATGAAAGAAAATAGAAAAAAAGGGAATTCCGCTGGGGCTCATTCGTGAGAATTGGAGATCGGATGGCATTTCCGTACACATTTATCGCGCGTATTTATTATTCACAAAATACTGCCATTGGAACCACTGATGCTAATTTGCAAGGGAGACAACAAGCATAATTTATGTCACCAGGGCATACCGGCGTTTTCCCCTGTTTTTATGCTATGCCTATGTTATGTTCATGTTTTCCTTCCATATAGAAATGTTCTACTCTATTACAACTAGCGCTAACGTGTGCGGTAAAAGAAATGCACTGAAGTTCATATGCACCTCATTTTCAAAACAAAATGCTTAGGAATAAAAATATTTTAACAATAAGTAGTTAAAACAATTGGAAAGGGCAGCGTTGCATGTAGAACACGGCCTATCGAAGTGGTTACAGCTCCTTTGGGCCTTAATAATCGCCCCCTGTATATGGGGTCCCATGTAACTTGAAAACTAGCCAAACATTGTCCACGCAAGTTGTGGTTTTTATTATGAGATTTACATTTCTCCCATACAAAATACTCAGACAGATTTAATGAAGCTGGAAATTTCATTTGCCATTTGAAGAACATTTGGACAATATTTTCGCATTCAGTGCTATTTCGCTGGATTCTAGTCTCGACTTACATCACTAGTAAGAGGTTTTGCGTATAGGAAATCCGATTGCATTCGTACAGACGGCAGGTCGCTGAATTAGGCGGAATTTTTTCCATTCACAGAAATGACAGAATATACATACAAACCTGTAGCATTCAGTCGACAAAGGGCCTAAATGCTTGACCTTTGACTTTTGATGACCCTTGCATTGTCGGCTTACCTCTGCCATACTTGGAAAAAAATTCATTGGCTAAGATGATGTGATATTCGAAAAATCGATAGACTTTTTCACTAATAAATTTACAATTATGCACGCATGTGCACAAATGGACTTGGCGGTAAGAAGTGTGAGCGGGCCCTGAGAATGTACAGTGGTGCAATTTTGATCATTTTCTCTCAGGTTTTCTATCCTTGTTCATTTTTTCTTCAGAAAATCCCATTAAATCGTTTTTGCTTTAATTTTCTAATCTATAAGCGGGGTATAGTCTTAATTTTTCCTATGGGTACGAGATTTCCGTATTTAGGCCGCTCTCCTTGCCGTGCTGTTTTATAGCCAAAACGATTTAATGGGATTTTCTGAAGAAAAAAATATGAACAAAACTAGGAACCTGAGAGAAAATTATGTCTGTATGTCTTATCTATGCAACATGCATGAGTGTATAATCCAAAACAGCCTATAAGATTGTACTTCCAACCTAGTATACTCCAAGAAAATTATGATCCATTTGCTTTTTGCCCCGTTATACTACAGCGTCATTTTGGACATTTAACATAGTTTATATCTACTATCTGATATCAAATATATTGATCAAGACGTACGCCGTATGACAACAGAGCCTCTTCTTTAAAAGAATGTCTTAACCCTTTAATATAGTCCCCAATCTTCCAATAAGTGAAGGATTGAGGACAGTTAAAGTTTGCGAAGACGGCTATTAAAATTTGCAGTCGTTTCATGACGGATCGGATTCGATATTCCTACCGGTGTTCCAGCTACTTTAGAGCATTTTCTGACATCAAACGTTTTCGTGGCATTTTGGGTGTACGAGAGAAATAACTGCACTCAATCTTCATGTAATAGGACACGGTTGGGAAAGGAATTCGCAGGCTTTTAGAGATAGTGTCGCTGAATTGATTGAAGTGCAGCCCATGGACAAGAACAAAGTTGAGAGGCAATTAAGTCATACTTTTAGAGGTGCTGAACAATATCAACAGTGACGAATGCCTTGCCGGCACTTTCGATCCTGTGTTACAGGACAAGTATGACCAAAACGGAAAGAGATACATCGCCTCGCTAAAAAAGTGACAACTTTGGCTGATGATGCGTGGTAATGTACCTGCGAGGAAGATGTTGCTTTCATCACGGGACAATGACATCGCGGATACACAGCGCCCTCCGGCCACACCACACAGTCGATATTTGGAATAATTTCGGGGCTTTGTGCGGGTACTGGATTGAGTTATCGGGTGAATGGCCGCCAAGTCATGCTTCAATGTACATCGTACATCAATAGGAAACGGAATGGTTTTCAACCTCATAAACGCTATTTGTACGTTAAAGTTTATGCGTTTTAAAAATGCGCTGAAATTGCTGAAATTGTGAAAGCTTGACGGGTTGTTTAATACTAAAAGATCAATACAATAAAAGAAAATTTGATCTGAGTATTTCGGCAATTTTATAAGACGACAGTGGAGGTGTCCTTTTGGATTTAACGTAACGAAAAATACTATTAATGTCAAGAAATGTCACAGTGTAAAAGCGTACAGATTTGCCGACGGTTGTCATCGATTTTATTATGACATGATCGTGTAATAGCAACCCAGTCTTCTCTGTCCTGTATATTAAAGTAACGAAGTCATATCTTTCATGGTGTCATTTCTGTTTTCAGCAAAAAGTAAGTGCGTAAACGGACTTGTTTTTTTTTAAACGTGCAATTGCTAACACTGATTTGCTCCAAATGTGAATAAAACTGAACATAGAGTCATGTCTAATCGCTACAAGCAATCGATAACTGCAGATGTGACGTCCAGCATTTCCGAAAAAGGAAGGTCATCAAAAAATGGATGCAACATACAAACAACGAACAAGCTTAAGGCATATTTTTTTCATTACTAGGAAAAATTTTATTTTGGTGTTTTTGTAAAGTTAATAATGTCTAGTTGAAAGCAAAAGAAGTGGGAAAAAGATCCTATACTACCTGTGAAACTAGAATACTATTCATGACACCTGTCCACTTTATTGAAGCATTCTATATTAATTTATGCGCCCGGGATGTCCAAACAACGGTATCACTTTTCCACCTGTCGTGCTGATCACATGACACCTGTATTCCATCGTCGGTCGATAACCTCTGCAATTAGTGCTCCAATACGCTTTGACATTATGACAGGTGTTCTCTATTCAATTATTGAAACATCATTCTTTCTTCGCAATTTTTCAAGGCTCATTGTAGAGTTAACTGTAAGTTATCATTTCCTAGTCAAGCTTATCTTGTCAGACTCTGCAGTTATTTAAAGGATCAAGATTTATACGAAAGTTGACCGGTTCAGCAACGATGCGATGAAATGATCAATGAACTATCCTGAGTGCGAGCCGGTTTGCCTCATCTGAATGTACAATGTTGTCCAATTTTCACAAGTGAACACGTATTCAGTTATTAAGGCATATCTTCGGGGTGATATGCGTCGTATTTATAACATCTTGCAAAGCAGTAATGACATAAACGCAAGCTGTGCGACACTTAGCTCGGTGCTGTTTAATAGGGCTGTTATCTAGTATCCCTTTAGGGACATTAAACTCTTCCCTTCTTTATGCTTGATGGGAGGATATTTATTCTCAACCGCGGTGATTCAGAGAACCACACATAGTGTGAGACCAAAGGAGACAGAAGTACCCTCGGCAAACTGTAAATCTCACAGCGAAGTGCTTATATACCTTTGTAAAGGCCTATCTCTGTTTCAGCTTAATATGCCACAGAGAATTAATGGGACGCTGTATGGATTTGTTTGGCTAGGGAAGCCCGGATGCCTAGACGACCCACTATTATAGCATTAAACTGACTATGTGGTAAGTGTACTTGGCTTACAGTCTTAGATGGTATGTGCTCGTTATTTGTAACAAATTTCAAATATTCATAACATTATAAGCAAACTATTTTATTACTTAACGCTGCACATATTTCCTCAGTCTTGGTAGTTGACAAACAAGTTAACGCGGCTGCGCCTTGGGAAAGAGTGTGCTAACTTCCAATACATTTAGGAGCTACTATTGCACACCCACCTTTAAACCATTATCCATTGGTATAAATAAAGACCAAATTCCATCAGGAACAAAACTTAGAAGCTGCTCCTATACAGTGGCACCATGCACGGGTGCCAGTCAAGTCCTGCCTCTTTAACCAACGAGAACCATCAGGGGTGTTGCGACTTGATAAAATGCACGCACGCTCATTGAGGACCGCGTGCGGTGCCGCGACGCCATGCGGGAGTTCTGTGCCACCGTCGGTATCGGTGTCTCCTCGCAGTATCCATGCAATACACCGACACTCAACTGAAGCTTATTTTTCACCTCGACGACAACTCTCTTTTTCCAAAATCTTCACAACGTTATCAGAATGCGATCACAATAAGACGCCTTAGTTTACGCTGATCTTTCTATCTCGCACAACGGGTTATGCAGTCATGCACTACGCTGCACCGAACCGACGCCATTTCTGCCACAGGCGTCAACTGAATCGCACCGACTCCATACTCACTCAGTGAAGTCCCATGAAACTAATGCAATTCGTCAGCTTCATGCAGATATCTGTAAGCTTTAAATTAGCATTATGCAGCTTTAGTTAGGACGTGCGTACAGAGAGGGGAAAAAAGAACACGACGGAGGGTATGGCAAGGATTGATCTGCTCGGCACACGGTTATTATTTTGAGTGCACCAAAATCCACGCGAACCGAAACAATCGGAAGTAGAGTGTCTATCCCGTTTGAAGCACCGCCAGTCAGTCCAGCCCTGTTAGTTATCTCCTAGGAACGTATTATCATTTACTCTGATTCAAACTACAAGAAGCAAAGGTGCATCGTTAACCCGTGTCCGGGGTGAGCATCTTTAGGGGTTAAACAGAAGCAAAACTGCGTATGAATCACCCTCGGCAGTGACATTTGGAAACACTCACTGCAAAGTGCACGTGTGCACATGGTGGCCACAACAATCGCTCCCAGCACTGGCAACACAATCAAATCAAATCCTACCTGTAACTTTTCACAGATGTTGACAGGCAGGTGGTCCAGTCCGCAAGCTTGGAGACATCTGTAGGACCTGGGCATGGGCACGGCCTGGGATGTGCATAAAAAATAAGTTGAAAAAACATAAAAGAAATAAGACTTTAATAAGCCTTCCATCGAAACAAAGACCATACCTTTGGAGCGGAGAGAGAGAGAGAGAGAGAGGGAGAGGAATGGATGAATTTGATACTAAACACACTGCCCGCGGCGTCTGTGTGATTAGATCTTGCTCGAGTAAGGTATCAACGAAAGTAATAGCTTAGAGATGATAATGGAAACGAGATGGGATGACAACCAGCCAGCAGTATAGCTGTCAGCTCTCTAGATGCTCAACCCCCAAATACATAAGTAACAAAAAAATCCATGATTATGCCCGAAATAACAACTGCAGTGCCAGATCAAACATAAAACTGTGTGCATTTTGCAGTTTCAAGACGGCTGCTTGTACGGACTTTAGAATAGTTTACGTGTTTCCTTATCCATTTACCCTTCCATGATGATTTTTGTCGATCCCACCGACATGTATGTATTCGGAGTGTTAGTTACTTCTAGTGTGTGACATAATTACAAGCTTTACTGCCCAAGAAAGCAATCAATAAGCAGGGGCATACCGGCATGATAGATACCTACACTTAGACTGGAATTACAATTTATTTGTCTGGTGTTAAGAATGAACATAAAGAATCTACAGCCCGCGAAATTTATTGGCGTAGGGAGCATTTTCTCCAGTGAATATTTAGATAGCGCGCTCATTAATCGTACCATGGGAGAAAAATTCGCTCTTTGGACTGCTGTGTTTGCTGTTCACGAAGTGTGCGATTTTCAGCTCGTCGTCTCCCCCCCCCCCTTTCAACTGTCCAGCACACAAGCCCCAAAGAATTGGGTATATAGGTCACTCACATGTGCAGCAACAAACGCCCCTAGGACCAAACAGCATCGAAGACGACACCTTTACCAACCAGAACATAATGGAAACGACATGGTTCATTTCCAGCCCGTATTATCTCGCGCGTGCGGAGGACTGCTATGGCGGATCAGCAACTTAAACCGAGCATGAAGGCGGAGGGGAGAAAGAGGAGGGAGCAAATTTGTTGAAGAGTGCTGATGCAGACATCCCTGCCCGAAAGCGACTCTGGCTTCATCCTAGCTGTACATAGCCTGGCCGTTATCCCGGCTCGGGGCAGCCTCGTGCATATACGGTGAGCCGAGCAATGAAAACAGGCTTAGACCCAGCATGCCTGTGTAATCCCGGTATTAGTGAAAAACAGTTTGATTTCAAAACAAACGCGATGGAGTAAGATATTGATTCTGAGGTGATCTCTCACCAGTGGCTGCTAATAATATATATTGAACACCTTCTGCCCAATATTGAAATTATGTCATCATCGCGGACATCTTGAGGAAGCGGACAAATACACAGAAATCAAAGTCTGAGGCACCTTCAGAATCTTTCCACCTACATTCCACTCCGCTGCGGCCGCCACGGTGTCTTAACACTTAACAAATAGCTTTGGGTTTGCAATGTGGTAGTATGAAAACTGGGTAATCGACAATCGGTATGACTGCTATCTACAGAAGGCAGCGATACTTAGTTAGCATCTCAGAAGCAAACAAAAAAATCTTAATTTAAATTAAGATTTTGTTGAAAAAGAAAAACATTCACTTTTATTGAAAAGGGGTGAACTCTTTATCGCCTCTTTCTAACTTTTGCTTTCGCATTTTCAGTGGTCGTTGCTTGCGTCAGTTTAATTATGGGCTTTGGCGTAGGCCTAGACATTCACAACCTGCTTAAATTTGTTTACGGATTTACCGTCACTTATTTGCTTATTACATTAATACGCTTACAGGGTAGTGAAAGCTAGATCAGGTGTCATGTTTCTCTTATGGACAGTTTTCCAACGAGTGATTAGAGTCATCTCTCCATCATAAAAATAACTTTGACCCCCTTACGCCAACTGTTAACATTTTAGAGTATAATACACACGACCTGGTTTTCAAATGGCATCAATTATAACTCAAAACGTTGAAGTTGTCCTGCAGCGAAGACCACCTAAATGTCACCCGAATCATAAACAAGGAGCGCACACCGCAGAAAGTTTCATTTTGTTTCTGTCGGCATGGCCCCTTTGGGACCGGGTAAGGAAATTATGCAAAATGCTAATTATACGTGCCGCCCGCCCGACCAGTCTATAGGGAGATCATTAAATGGGCTGAGAGCGCCGACGAAGCCGCGAGGACTGAGGTACAAATACGTGCTGGACTGTGTGGGGCGCAGATTTAACGCTGCTGTGCTTAACGCCTTGTTGAAAAAAAGCTGGGCTGAAAACAGCGCAAAATTGGGACAAGATATTTAGGGCTCCAAAGCTCTGCCGATCGGCCCATCTGCCTAACCACTACGGCTTCAAGGGCTGGTTAGCGAGTTCAATCTGTGATGTGCCTGCGCGCTTCATTCTTTGAAGGGTGGGAAAAAATCGAATCACTGATTTTTTTTCCCTTTGTATAAAGTCATACTTCAAACGTGCTCAGTATGGATGCACTGAACTGTGTACATGTTTATGATGTATAAACTATGCGATAAAACTACAGTCGTTTCCCAGATATACCCTGTGCCGACCCAATATGAAGTTCTTTCAGGTAAGTCCCGCCATCTTATCAAGATTAATAGAAATAATTTAATAAGCGGCAACAGCCTCAGCAGTCCTACTTTAATGTACCGCTAATAATACAGAGAAACGTGACTGTCCGGCGGAAATTCACAAATTTGTCTCCGTGATGACAGCGCTGCAGTTAGGTGCGATTTCGATCGTGAGAACAGACTTTTCATTTTAATCCACTCGCCGGACGGAGAATCGAAACGACATCTTCACTTGCCTTGTAATTACAACACTCTGTGCTCGATTCTCGCATCGTCATTACCCGTGTGGAAACAAAACAGCCCACTCCAGTGTTTGTTTTCATGGGCAATGCTAATAGCGTTCATGATTGCTTTTTGCTTGCTTTGAAAGAGGATGAAAACTACTTGAGCCCGAACAAACACTTCACTGATCGAATTCTTGATGTTTCCTTAATTTCAGTACCATTAACTGAACAGGTGAAATCACATGGGAAAAGCTTTGTGTTCTTCAAGGAACGCCCATTTAATACATACGGTGGATTTACAGTTTGAATTTTCATCTCAAATTCCTCTGGGAAGCAAAATAGCATAAACATATATTTTCAAAGCAGAAAAAAGGTAAACCGTTCGTTGAATTTGTCACAGTAGTATTTTATGAATCTGTTTCATTTCCTAACAGTAATTTTGGAGATGAAAAAAAATCAGGCAACAAACGTCACTACTCCAGGTTGCACTATGGTAGGAAATAATTCAAAACGTCAGAAACGATGATTGGCAACAACTCTACATTTCCAGAAAACAAACTTCAGAATGACTTACCTCCGGAAGCAAATTTAAATTAAAAGTGAAGCGGAAGTATACAACCACTTGTGGAGCTCTCATGATAAAAAAACGCCCTCATCGTAGTTGTTTCTCCGCCGATGTAGATCCTTCCCAGAAAAAAAATGTATATTCTCTTTCCTTTTGGGAGGAGGGTCATGGGTCAGGACAAGTCCTCGTGGTGTCTCTGACAGAAGACACACATAAAGTTCACTTTGCTGTCAATTTTTGATACGAGCACAGAACCTGCCCTCACGGTATACCGAAGCCTCCCACAAACACGCCACACGGGCGTTGTGTGGATAGCTGTGCGAAAAACCTGTTTTCCTACCTCGTCCTTGCTTTTCTTTGAATCGTTGGGCTGTCTTAGAAGCTTTGACTTTCCTCTTGATTCCTACAAAGAAAAGCCCCTCTGCCCCTCGCTGTTAAATGTCACGGCCAAAGAAACATAGGGAAACGCAATCCCCCCACTGGGAAAAAAACCACCGATGGCGGCGCTATACATCAATATTGATAATAAAGCACGGGGGAGGCCACTCCTCGCAATCATAATGACTGGGTTCGGAACGTGGGCGTGATGAGAAGGTCAACAACTCGGTGCCTGTCTGACCATGTCTGTTCTAGGGGTGTACAGACTTGACACGAAGACTCGGGCTGTTCGTATAGAGCCAGACATTTATCCCCAGTGAGAAATGTTTCAACGTTTTCAATTTCGACAAGGTGAATATGAAGTCCATTATTTTGTGGGCATATCTGATTATATGCTCACTTTAAAGTCAGTTATCCGCATGTACGTTTTAAAATGTTCAGTTTTTGCGTGTGGCGTTTTCCTGCAGAATTTGAGCCGACGTTTAAAAGATATACGACCTCAATTAAGTCCAACCAGATCCCAGCCAGTTTTCCGCGTCTGAGATCCGATACCTGTAATTCGAGAAATACGCATGCAACTGTATGACGACACTGTTGATAAGATGCAATAACCGACAGTAAACCATTGTCCTGGGTACGATGAGGTAGAGCACACGGCTATTGCCCAAAGCAAGGAACGGGAGCGAGGAAGCCGGTATAAGCCACATGACCCAGTTTTATCGAATGGTGTTTCACCCCCTCTGGCGTGCTAATAATTATATAAAATGTTGAAAACAACTCACGACATGTGTCCCTTTCCCAACGTCGGTCTTCTTCCCCTTTTGAAATGCAAGCGCTGATGCAATTATGTGGATCACATTTGGCGTTTTGGAGGAAAGTCGGCCCGTGGGCAAGAAATGCGAGGGAGTTTTAACACCAAACCAAGACCCGACAAACTGGAAAAAGGGATACATATTCAGATAGTATGGAAATCTAACCAACTTGGTGTTTTGCACGCTAATGGAGTGGCAGGGATGCCTTATATTAGAATCCGCCCTGCATGTGCTACACAGACTGGTTGAAATCGGTATATCCTTGCTGAAGCCATTGAACTTTCCTCGCCCATTGCCGATTGTTAGAGATGTGCATTGAGAATAGAGATGCGACGAAGCGCCCGGGCCTCCCGGGAATTTGATACTCAGAAAATAGAGAGCTTGGCGTAGGGCAGATAATTGCTGCCCACTGCATCAGCAGGATCAAGCAAACTCGTTATGCATGGGTTGGGCTGATCACATTCAGGGACGAAGTGTATATATTTGAGGATGCTGTACTTTGTGCATCTAGCCTGTAATTGTTTACCGCAGACGGTGACTCTATTAGCCTGGAGGGGATCCATGTTGCCAGTTGAGATCCAGTTTTGAGTGGGTTATTAATGCAAATCTAATATACTTTACTGTGTTATGGGCCCATTCGGTGTTTGTCTTTGTGACTTCATGTTCCAGCTTCTCATAAGATTAAAACTGTAGTCCAGGTCCTGGGTGTGAAGGATTTAATGCGCATCACCACTGAGGGAGCCGAACATTTTCAGTTTACCTCCACAAGCTGTTATCGTTCTGGACACCATCAAGCTTGGAGCGAAGAGTCCTGTGCGCAGCTGGAGTTTTTTACGTCACTGAGCGCATCGAATAAGGTTAATTCTTTCCGTGTATCATGACCAGGCCCAAGTCGTGGGCAACGGGTCAGGTACCCTGGTTCACACTGATTAAATCTACAGGAGTCCAGAAACAAAGACGGAAGCCGTAGTCGCTCTCAAAGACATTAACCCGATTTTCGCTGTCTTCTGTTGCATTTTCATTATTGTATAGCTAGTCAATCTATTGGACGCGCAGGAAAGGCAAGTGAGATGCAGTGACACTTTATTATGTACATTACGATGTTTAAGGTTTGATCAAAATTTGTCTTATTCGATGCTTTCCTTTCCCGAACTTGGCTTTACTTCTGTATAATTACAAGACAACAATAGGAATAAATTCTGATTTCTGTTTGGTTTTTGATCGTTCTGCCTGAACTGATCAAAATGCATTTCAGCTGACAAGAAGAAAGTGTTTATCCTGAAAGCACCTTGTGTATCTACACTCTTAAAAAAGTTGGATAGAATAAGCCCTACCTCTATCTATCCCAATATTGAGTAACAAACCAACTGCCTACACAGATCGGCTTTTACTACCCAACATGGTTGGTATTTAGAATTTTCCTGCGGTTGGGCAAAAGTGCCCAATATTTAGCCATAATAATTAACCAATGGTTGGTCTTTTAAAAGCTTTGAAATAAAACTTATTTTTACTTGGTGTGACATGTGAGATTCTCCGAGGGAGGGGTCCGGAGGAATCGTGTTTCCAAGTAGTGACAAAAGCCGACTGCAGGTCAGTTCTTTGGAGTATACTTACACTGAACGCGTGAGTAGCCCCAGTGTACGCAGTCACTGTAATTCTTTATTTTTAAGGTGACCTTACTTGATATCTTAGGTAGTTCACCACTCGTGTGTAATTACAGTGGATACATGAACCTTGCCCGGGTTTTTTTTTCATTTAGGCTATCTTTGTAAATCCCAATTTTCTTTGAGATTGACGTTGGTCTGAAACGGAACTTGAATTATCCACGAAAGCACAAACAATTACCAAAACGTAAAAGAGTAACTTTGGATTGAAATTTAGCTAATTTTGTTCGACGAAATGAAGCTCCGCCCAATTGCATTTACCACCAACAATTAACATTCTCATTAACCAATTAAATTGGGGTAAAATTAAACTTACCTAATCATAGGAGATCATTTTCCCAATAAATTATGCTAAATAATTACCCAACATCACAGAAGGACAGTTGGATAAAACGTCTAAACAATTACCCATGTTCTGTAGATTTGACTCAATATCTGGTAAAGGACGTTTTACCCATTTTTACCCAACCTTTTTTGAGTGTACAGTCCTTATGAAAAACCCTCCGCATTAATAACAAACCAAAACAGTTTGGTTGCGTTGGCTATATACTTTTGGTAACAAACATTCCGAAAATTTTGCGTGCAGAAAGTTCGTTGTTCTGATCTCGAACACGAAATGTTGTTTATTTATTACTTTTCTTGGAAAGGGTGAGATTTGAAAATATAATTTAGTTCCCATCTCATGTTTTTAGCGACACAACGTATGGTATACTTTGAGAAAATACACTCATTTCGTCGAGTGTTGTCGACACAATAAAACTCACTTACTTTATAATGCGATAAAACTATTACCTTGTTAAGTGGAGCTTCAACTACATGTGTATTAGCGTACATGTATTATTGCAGATGATATCAATGGCAAGCAGTAGTTAGCGGCAGTGTGGAGTCAGACAGGTTGATGTCGCATGGTTTTACAGGCAAGATCGCAGAGTCTTTTCCTGTCGAATTGTCTAAGACCAGTGCGTTCATATCACAGGGAATCGTAACATTCCTTAAAATATTGGTTCGTGATGTAACATGTCTCTTTATGCACACTCAGACGGGAACAATGTCTGATTCCAACAAAACCCCCCAAAAATCTAAAATCAGTAAATGTTCATTTCAGTAAAATCTTGTAGCTGTATATCCCGTGTGCCGAAAATGTGCCCAATGTCTGGCAGTGAACGGAGTCTACCCTTCACGATAGATCTCTATCAGAATACGGAGCCTAGCTATCACCCCCCCCCCCAGTAATCATCCGATGGGACAAACCACAGGGTGAAACCCCCATACACCCATATAGCACGTAACGCGCAACCCCATATTCCCGGCGGCAGGCGAGAAATCACCAGACGTACCACATACCCTGCAGAAGCTATATGTGGTGCTAAATTTACGCCATTGGTATCCATATAAGGTATACCTAAATTTACACCACAATTCATTTGTGTAAAATTTGTCGGAGTAGATTTTAAACATTTGAGGGGAATGATTTTCTATTAAACCATGAGACTTCAACTATTGCGTCATATCAGAAGTTAGAACTGCGAATGACTCAATAACCGAGGCTGATTTCAGCTACCCTCCCCTGCCTTTCTCTACGAATATGCTGTGCCGATAGCACTCACCAATATCGCTTTCTCCCTACGGATATTTATTACGGGGGAAAAACAACCAAACTTGAGCATCCCTGTTCAGACGGCTCATTTTGCCTAAATTTGATGCTAAAAATGTCACTGACTGCAAACGGCCGCTCCTTTGCTTCTCTGTGTATCTCCATCACCAGCCTTTTAAAGAATCCTAACAACCGATGGAAGACGACAGTCCCAACTTCTGTCATGAATCTCTCTCTGAAAAGTGTCTGGCTTTTTTCATTTCCAATGCGCAAAGAAGGTATACCAACCGAAAACAAATTTGGCGTCGTGTTACTGTAGTAAGAACGCTTCCACTTATTAGATGATGGTTTAGACGATTTTTTTCAATAGATAAGATTGCAGTCAACACATCACGTATTCTCAGTTATAAATGAAAACATAAGATAAAGGCGTCATTCTTACCCAACGTGCCACTGCAGCAGGTGGATACACGCTGCTTTGAGGCAGAATCCTTGCTGATCAACAACCAGTGGTGCCGCTTGCTGGAGACTGCAACATCTGGTATCTGGCTTGCCTTTCGCTCCTAGCCAGACACAGGCCGACCGCCAAATGATTTCGACGACTGATTCATTTCAGCCTGTCTGGGAGAAAACGATTCCTGCAGCAGCCGCCCCGCACTGAACCCCGCCCACGGCTAAACAAAATCCTGGGGAGCCGGGGCGACTGGGAAGGAGGCAGACTGCGCCCGATGAGACCAAATCACGTGATCATGAGAAGCCGGCAGGAAATCATAAAACGTGTTTATCAAAAGCCGTGCTTCCATAAAGTCTTCATGGAAAGCTATCACTACACAGGGAATTGTAAAGAAACATATGAATTTAATGAGGGACTTCATCAGAAATGAATACCACAAACATCGCCATTATTCATCAGAAGGACACTGCCAGGAGACGACATCTTACGAGGTTTTTTTTGTTTTGTTTTGTTTTTTGGTTTTTTTTTTTTATATCAAACTTTATATAAAACGTGATCCTGACAGGGAGAGAGGCTAACTCTCCATGAATACAAATCCTGTTTTCAATCTTTTCCCTGTAAGGAAGAGTAAAACAACAGGCTCATTAAAAGTCTTTAAGGTCAGTGAAACTTTAAAAGGCAGTTAGTTGATCATTAAATGAGTCTGACAATGGATCTTAGACCTCGATTACGAGTTTGTTCCTCAGGGTGTTTGTGGTTTTGATCGTTACAACTGGTGAAGTGTTGGGCGTCTCATCGTCGTTACGCACGTGCTGGGCCTGTGTACTAATGACATACCCCACACTTAGTTTGTACCGTACCTACGTACTCTCATCCCGAGCCAGTGGGAACCAACAGCTTACTGAGCACCACTGAAAAGCTCACACGTACACAAAGCGTGGCGTCATCAGAAGACGTCAATTGGTTACCATTCACTTTGAGGACTGGACCTGGGTTGTTTCTAGACCTTTCCTTCGTGCTAATCACCGGCCAAGCTGTAGACAAACTGCAGTGACTCGAAGCACCCCGTCGATTAATCAACCCTGGACGCATAATTCAAGACTTCAACTTAGCCTCGTTTTTCCTCGTTGGATTAATCCTGTAAATTTGCTTTTATTTGTGCACAATCTTTTGATAACCCCCGCTCTGAAGTAGTAATTTAATCTCAAAGGGTGATAAGTTGTTCAGCATTTCACGCGCGCTGTTTAGTTATCTGATTTTTTAAATGGTTTTAAAGATTTGAGTACCTGAGGATGATCAGCAGAAATGGAGATGGCGACGGTGGAATCCTAGCGTAATTTCTGTTACGATATTGTACATGTGTTAGATAAAGAATTCATGTTGGATGCAAAAAGAAAGAAATTTGAAAGGCCCTAATATTGTAGAGAATCATCAGTACCTAGATTATCTGAGGAGTACCTGAGGCATTATACAGGGAATGAATCTAGCTTCCAGAAAAGGGGGTTGAACAGCATCGACGACACGCCTTTTTAGGAGGGATGGTACCGGTGCGTGCTCAAAGGGAAACAATATTAAAAATCAGTGATGCTGTTTCTTGTTATATAAGGTATCTAAGGTAAAACAAAATAAGGAAATGTAGCATTTCATTTATCATTTTAGCTCTTTTTTTATTAATTAGAAACATTACTGGTGAGGGTTAAAATTCCCTACCCCTCTAGATTTGCCACTGCAGTACCACCGCGATCTCGGACAAGGAAACTGGTCAAAGGTCACTACGGGACGGTGACTCCGACGACAACAAAAACCATACAGTGTTCCATACATTTAACTTAAAGCTACTCTGCAAGTCTGTGCTACTTATAAATATAATTATATTTAATGTTCTGTGTTTCTTAAAACGAAAATGCGTAAGTGTTTGATATTCCCTCGACCTCAGAGTAATATTTGTTTGTTATTTCTGAAATGTCAAAATATAACGATGACGTCTTAATGTACTAAGATCTAACGGCACTGTCATGTTTTCACAAAAAATCTAATTATCGGTCCGCCTTAAGACAATGCACGTTTTAAAAAAAAGAAAAACGCCGGACAATTTAATTGGAAAAACCTCCGCAGGTGGAACAGGTGCATTTCAGGCCTGAGGGTATCGTCCATCACGTGACACCGCCCGAACCTGGGTAGGGAGAATGAACCCCGGAACACAACTTTGGATTCATGATGGTGCGCTATTCCCGACATAACCAGCGGCCCACGTTTTAAGCTGAGTGGCGCTTGTAACAGATTTCAAATTCTTTGGGATGCAGCGTGAATTTGATCTCTCTGTCTCTCTCTTTTTTTCTCTTCAGTGCCGTGGTATTTCAAGAGAGTTTACTTCTGGACTAATTTTTCATCTTGCCAGGCCTTGCGAATACAGAGTGTGCACTTCCACCTGCCGCCTACTGGGTCCAAAGGAGATCTTTGCTTGCGGTCTGGAACCCTGTCTTTACATGAGAAGTAACCACTCACACCTGTGCCCATGGGACACAAGTATCAGCCCATGAAATTAATACCCACAGCAGTCCTAAGGCGTTACATAATATAACAAACTCGAGTCCTTATATCCTGTTCGCTCCACTCTCATGAGCCTTGGTGAAATTTGCATTAAAAGAAAGGATTTCATTTTCTTAAAAAAACAGTAGAAAAGGCACATCAGATCAAAACCAATGAGAGACGAGACGAGGAAGCGACGCAAAAACAAACAACCCAACAACCCAACAACTAAACAAACACAATTCTTAAATAGCTAACAAAAATTGATCCTGAATCCCTGGGTGAACTATCCCAACAAAAGCTTTGGCCAACCCTTCTTCAAGTTTGTGGGAAGTTTGTGCCTTCCAAGGGGTCAATTAAATGAACCCTTGGTGTGGAAAAACGACCTTTCCTGATCAAACGTGCCCATTCATCACGCACCTTCAATGGGAAAAGGAAAACCTGCAAAATCAAACAGAGGAAGGGATTCCCATCCGAGAGCTGTGCCCCCAAGCGCCCTCTCTCAGAGAATGGGAATAAAATGAGATCTACACTGTTAAATACGATGACCCACACCTCTGAGAGAGAAATCAATGAACCACTCCGCTCACGTGGAAACTGGTATCTATAATTACAACTGTTAGTACGAAAAAACCCAGGTTTAAAGTCAACAAGAGCAAAAGAAAGGACAGTATCAGAACCCACCACATGCAGGGTTGGGCCCTCCAGTTCTGACACTAAGAAAGTAGCAGCGAAAGGTGCCAAATTCGCAACACTTTTATTTTCTGTTGACTGAAAGCATTCTTTTCGATCAGCCTTCTCATAGACTCATTCAAATTAAGTTGGCAAAGCCCCACCATGCGACCTCCCTGGAGACAGCCACCCTTTCCGGTATAATGCCAACACATCACTGGGCACGCAGTCCCAACATGTCGTTTCAGTATTAAAGTCGAAGCACTGCAGTAACCATGTGGCCGTTTTAATCGAATTCCGATTTTGATACTTGACTGATTATTCATCGCGTTTATCGATTCCAATTCCAACGCGTGAAAAAAAAAACCAGGGACACAAGTCAAGGGAAAAATGACCAGACCATCAGATGTAGTTACAGCCTTTTCTAAACCAGCTTTAAAGAGGAGTGTAGCATGAAGCTTTATCTGCTTTGGCTTTTAGCTTGCAATTCAGAAATTCCCGTTGTCCACAAATTCATCGCTGCAATCGTGGTACAAACTGTTTCCACAAAAAAGTCGATGCTCGGGACGATCACATCAAGCTTTGTTAAACGTTAAATTTAAATTTTTACAATAAAAATTCACACACCACAATCGGTGAAAGAAACCAACTCCCAGAGGCATATACTCAATCTATATACAGGATATCAACTCGAGCGTTGCTGTTACTTTTTTTTAATATCGAATAAAATAAGGGAAGGGTTGTCGGATAAGGTTGGGTTTGTGCAGTTCAGCTCCTTCGTGGCAACGACCTGCACAATCTTATCGCAGCTGCCTATGTCGTCAAGGGAAACAGCCCATGGCGCATATCATAGCTGAATATATAATTCTACAAACCCTTCAGCACTTACCATAGGGAGGTCAAATTCAGAGTGAGACAGACAACACCCCTCTGAAGATCTGAATTGCCCCAGAGATGTTTTGATAAAGAAAGAGCCCGAGGACATCTGCCAACAGGGCGTCTCATGCTCGGCGCGAGCGTAATGTATCATCTCCCTTGACGACGTAGTATTACAAGGATGCTCACGGTGATTACCGAGGTTGAATCAAGTTCTTTGTGTGAATAAGTTTGGTTTGTCAGCTCACTCATGATCGATTGGTACCCATGAAAAACGAAACAAAATAGAGGGGGACACGTTTGTAGAGTTCTATACAAACCCGAAGTTATCAATGACATCGATTTCTTTTTGATGAAGTTACATTGAGGAGTATCATTCGAAAATGTAGTTGGTCTCATTTGTGCAAGATGACATCTTTGAAGTGTATAAAATGACGAATGGAAATAACAAAGGAGCCCGATCTTCTCAAAATTGTCCTGTCAATAACCTCCTGGATGATGATGACCTTATTTTGAAACTTTAGAAAAATGAATTTTGTCTAACAAGTGTGGTTTTTGTCCAGGCACCTTCATGAAAATATGGCAAACGAATCTCAAATGTAAAACAATATCGGTATTTGATGGGCCAAGAAAGGGTATATTTTCGTGCAATGACGTCAGCAATTCTTGCTGGTGTTAGTAATTTGCCGGAAGGGTGTAAAAATGGTTCCGTTTTTGAGTTACAATCCCAAATCACTGCACTTGCAGTTACCCCTGGTCAAGCTTCCATGAATATTGGTTAAAGTTGCCAAAGATATGGACTCCCAACTCTCAAATACATGCATAAACACGATACTTCGTTCCATTCAAAAGCTACGTTCAAGGATTTATTTCATATTGTTTGTAATTGGTTATCTTCTGACATCAGAGTGACGTAAAAAAATAAGCACAACGAAGGTTATGTTTGTGCGAGGTTCTACGTTAGTAACATAAACTGGAAATATTTACGGTTGTTGAATTGAAGGGTTGTTTTTAAGCATTTTCAATGTACTTGATTGTTGAATGAAGATTTAGCTGATAGACGTTATTGTTGTTTTTTGAAAACGAAATAGCTTGAAATACGACCCTTGGTGACGTCATCGAGAGTCGCACTTGAATGTTCATCTAGGAATCAGTGTTGATAAAGTCCACTTTAAAGTTCACACGGTATACCGTTACCCTCTCAGACAAAGGCCGCGGAGAATTACTGTACAGACGAAAAGGGGGAAGAAAGATGGACCTCTGCAAATCCAATAGGTGGCCGTTCGGTGCCCGATCACGTCAAAAGACCTGTCAAGGTCACGTTTTCAACATCCATTAATCAGGATGCGGAGTGAGCATTATAATAGCATCAGGCTAGGCCATCTTGGCCGGGGCCTTCTTGGTAATTACACAGGACAAGTCCCATCCTACAAGGAATTTGAACTTTCAGGATGCTTCCAGAATAACGCCTGGTATGCGCGACCACAACGTGAGCGCCTAATGATCTTCCTCGCTGACATGATTTATTTTCCATTGCCCAGCTAGCATCACCATAATACATTTTAATCAGTGAGGATTTCCATTTTGTACTGATTCTAGACATGGGCATTCATTATGGCAAAGCAAGGTTTTTAATCTCATTTCTTTTTTTTTTCCATTCACCATTTCATCTCCCATGCTTGTTTTTTTTTATATGGGGCACTCTAATTTTCTGCCTACTCCAGAAATGATCCTTTATTAGTGCAAAGCAAGGTCTTTTTCCTCTCATTCATTTCACCTCCCCTTTTGGTTCTTTATCTTTGGTCACAATATCTGGCAAATCATGCGAAGGGAGATGCTATTTATAATACTGTCAAGCTAGAAATTAATCTCCGAATTCGCAGAAATCTCATAGGACTGTCTGAAACAAAAACTATTCTGCTGCATTCTCCACAGTGCAGAATCCCTGCGTGTGGTTATCAGACTATCTGTGTGCTGATTTAACAAACTGACAATTGAGTTTGCATCCACAGGATAGGAGCATTTTACTACAAAATGTAACCATTTCCCATGATTAAACTTTTTTGTCATACATGCAAACTTACAACAAAAATAATAAGAAACATGTTGTAAATATGTTTTATATATGGACGGTTGGTCAGAGAACAGGCATCTCGTAAACGAAAGTTTCGAAAACGGAGAAGGCTGCGCTCTTCGGGGGAGTGTCACGAGTATACTAGCAAGAATTTTTTGTTTTCGATTTCTTCAAGGTACAGGCCGCTCGGTAATCACAAGCGTTGGTTTTGTTTTCTTCTGAGATCTTCAGAGAAAGATGGATTCAACAGGCACCGCCGATGTTTCCTGTCCGCTGCTCCTAGTGAAATATTGTAATGCCAGGCCCCTTCACCTCAAGTCATGTTTTATAAAGAGAGGGACCTTCCAAAAACATCTTAAATTGCAGGGCCACAAGATTGATGACAGCATACCACACCGGAGCAGGCGACCGCCGATACAGCCTGATAGAGATCTTACATGTCTGCAGAGACGGCCACGCAGAGTCATGGGGGAGGTGGTGGGGTTAACAAGTATTCCTTCCTCATAGTTTGAATAGTGCGCTGGTGTGGACTGCAAAATGTCGGCTCTGATGACAACCGGCAACCACGATAGATAATCACCCGGAACGATATATAAGCTCGGTAAACTTGAATGAACTCTGCTGTAACTTAGCGTAACACCTGATGCCTATTTTTCATTAGCCGTACCCATTAAAATAGCCTTGTAGTTTTGTAAGTAGTATTTAAAGAGGGCGTGAGCCAAAAACGAGAGTTGTCAAGCCCTGTACATCATGTTCGGCTTTGAACAAAATTAAAGTCATATTGACTGACCAGCTGTCAATGTGGATTTTTTTTTACCTAAAATGTCGGGTCTCTGACTAAGAAAAAACTAGGGTAAGAGGAATAAAGAAGACAACGTTCTTCCCAAGGGTTCTTGCATCAGTTTTGAATTGTAAGCAAACCGTGCAGTAATTATCCTAAAGGCTGAATAAATAATCCAGCTTGGGTGACGAGGAAAACAGCACGAGTTGACGGTGCCAATTCCAGAAACCGAATAGCCTTCTGTGAAACTCGGCGTATGGGACCGACGGACTCGATCGAGCCGACCGTCTTCGTTTCGGGAGCCTCTTCGGATAGCTGTTGGAGACACGGATTTCTCCGTGGGGTCAGATTGCAGATCGATTTCAGGGGGGACTATAACCATGATGGAGCCTGAGCCCAGCTGGATCATTTTAAGTCCGAATTTGATAGATGCACACTGTAATCGTTCCCTGCCACGGATACAGAAATTGCGCAGGAACTCCGAATAACTATTTCCAGTGCTTCCGACGAAAGAGGGCGCCCTTTCAAAGACTGAAGCTTTTTGACAACTTCGAGAGCGAGCAGGACGACTTGCATTTTGTGAAACGGTATAACCTGGGAGAATCGACCAGCGGTCGAAACATGGCCGTCTCTTATCCCTGCCCGCCCGTGTGTCATTTCTGGTGGACGTGGGAGTGGATTATCCAATAGGCACCATTCTTATGGGCCTAAGTAAAAATTTTACTTACTTTACGAAGAGAGGCTTCCAGCGGGGAGGGGGATCCAGGAATTGTCCTTTTTTTTCTTCTTTTTTTTCTATAATACAGGCGAACCACAATAGTGCGCCTTCAAGAGTTTGCATTGCGTTGATCAATCACAGTGCGCAAACTCTGTCGACCCAATGCGCGTTTAGAAAGGGTCGACGGATTTTGCACATTGTGACTGGTCAACGCGATACAAACTCTCGAAGGCGCACAATTGTGAAATACCCGTATTCTCACGGTTACGTGAAGTCTGTTTATTAGGTTTATATTTTTCAAAGAGCACGGGGTGACCCAGAAACCTATCTCCCCTCTAGTTGCATGCCTACGGCCTACTGAGCGTTTCATCAGATCCCTGTACGCGAATCGTTTCTGCAGACATGGTCTTTTCATAAACAGTTATATATACAATTGTTTTCTTTTACAGGGGAGTTCTTGCCGGCCATCTCAAATATGGACGAACCCAATCATCTCAGGTTTGCTAGAATTTGCAGGGCACTGCTTTTAACCTTTGGTGCCATTTGGTAGTCTCTCCCCAGTCCTCATTCCTTTTTGGCCTTCCCTTCGCTGAGCCCTTGGATCACTCCAGAAATAATGCGAAGCAACATCGTTTCTTCTACGCGTACATGAGCTAGTCTTGATAAGGAGTTTATTGTTTGGAATCATGGTGGACACACTATAGGAGGGCGCTATTTGATGTGGGTACATTGGAGTGATCACCTACGGGTGCCAGTCCACCAATTCAAGCCCCATTGAAAACAGTGTAACATCAGCATTGTTTGGAGTCCAATGACATGCGTACTTACATCCCTGAGGTATATATCTGAAATACATTATTTTGTGGTCCCTATCTTTCACTTTCTTTTCAATTTTTCTGTGGATTAACCGATTACATTTTGAGTTATTCCCACAAAACAAAATTATCCCCAAAAAGTGATATCTCCGAAGTCTGCTTGCAGCCATTTTTCAAGTGGCAGCCCTCAAATTTCTGGGGCATTTAGGACCATTTTCCAACCGCATTTTTAGCCATTCTGCTCTCATATGAAAGCCCAAAGACCCAGGAAGTTGACTCCGGCAAAATTTACACAATGTCACCATTTGGGGGCATACAATCTCGTTTTTTCAAAAGATACTGTGAGGGCATTTTTAATGCTCATTAGCTGGCCAGAATTCTCCCTTGAATTAGTGGAAATGCACCCCTAAACCAAATAGTGCCCTTTTATTGCCATATTTAAAATAGGCTAATACGTCTGTGCGTGATGGAGAGACCATGCGGCCATGCATCATTCGTAAGTTATATTCTGCACTTTTTTTCGCCTGGCGTTGGATTTCGGCTAAGGCGACCTTCGGTTTCAGTGAAAAGTTAAATATTGTAGGATCAACAGCTGCCATTAGGACACGGGAATTTACGTTCAACAGCTAGCCTGCCTACCCAGCCGGGAATAACCGAACATCAACGATATCATCCGAACATGCCGAATATAGACGGGACGACTTGGGAATATTTCGGCTGTTTTCGGAAAACTGAATGAATTCCTCCCGTCTTGATCACGTAGACATTGGGTGATACCGGACCATTGATTCGTAGAATAGTCAGAATCATGGGTCTGGTATCCAGACTATGTCGTCTAATAAGGCGCTTACTGTCAAAAGTGCGTGCAGGTGCGCGCGGGCCTATGGAAAGTTTGAAAGAACTGACTTCAAAACAAAGGTCACAGTGGAGACGACTTTCTGGCATGTTGAGACAAGAACGTGGTGACTGAGCAGGCTCCTTTGAATGTGTACAGCAAGCACTATCAGTCTGATCAGTTTCATCTAAATGTTGCACGTACAGAACTCCGCGCTAATGACATTCAAGTGTCTGTTAGTCTGTCATTGAGCCGAAGCTTTCTGCACCCGACATTTCATAAGCCGTATGTTGTTAGCCACCCTGGTTTACAATAGAATTTTGATGACGAAATCAGTGTCAATTAAACGTCTTGTACATGAAAAAAATGGAAACGGGGCACCTTTTCAACAGACTTCCATTTCACCAAAAATGTCCAACGATTTAATCCAGGCCTACGACAGTCCTCACGCAGCACGTGCCAAAGGTCAGCTATGATCACAAACATCATCGACAATCGCCTGACATAATGAGAAAACAAGTTTGGAACATTTCGAAAATTTGGGAACAGGTTGGACTTTTGCTCCTTTCCAGGTATAGACCTGTCGCTCATGCTGCCTATTTTATTTGCATGGCTTGCAAAAATTATAATATTGGTTGTTTTCAGGTTTTGCTTCAAAATGTACTTTTGGTTCCGATCGAGGAACTTCGAAAAAGGTCGTATTTTAACGTAGTACATATAGGTTTTGGCATGGAAATACCATATTATTTGGTGTTTGCATGATAACCGCGAGCGATTTTTCTTCGGCTTTCTGTGCAGATAGGCCAGCAATAGTTCACCAGCCAACTATTGAGCAAACTACAACCATGGCGTACAAATAACGAATCGAGAAGGTCTTCTGGCCGCCTCCCTCAAGTATCGAGGCATTACAGCAAGCAATCTTGCAGGGCAGTTCTGTTGTTCCACATGGAAATCTCCTTTGTGCATATATCCAGTGGAATAAAATCACTTGCTTGCAAGATGGCAACCGCGCAAACTCTATAGGAAGGCTTCTCCACCTATAGAGCAACGATTATTTAAAATAATAAGTATGAAAGGGTTCACTCGCCCAGAAAAGATTACACAGTTTTCAGCCAAAGCAAATCCTTAACAGAACAATATTTGACACCAGGCACGGGTGGAAACCATCGCACTGTACTGAGCCTGGCTAGACAATAAAATGGACTTCAGAAGTCTGAGGAATGCTGTGGGATTACATGTTGAGCCCTCAATATATTTAGATCCGTAGATCCTCTTTGATATGCTGGTTATCTCTGCAAACACAGCTTTATACCTTTTAGGGATTACCGGCACACTCTCGCAAAAAACTGGTCCGGATGCCAGTGTAGGAAAACCTAACCGGCTTGGGTTTTGCTCACAGCGCTTATCAGTCCGCCAGTATGCACCGTATCGTACTGCAGACCCAAGGTAACAGAGATTTCAACTACGGACAGGCGGACACGTCTGAGCATGAGTCACTTGCTTTATGCGCTTGCTTGAATCATGGAGCATGCTTAATGTACATGTTATTTTTGCCTGCTGTGCAGGGGTCCATCCAAGGTGAAGCCGAGGGTGCTATTTGCCGCAGAGGGCTTAAAAACCCATGGATCGCTTCACAATACTCAACATTTGTTTTGTTACAACCCGGTAATAGGTTTTATGAATGCAAGGAATAAAGTGACATTTTGCTGCTTTACAATGCATTTCATACCACTGAAATTATCTTCACCACCAAAGGGTTTAGTTGAACAAATTCAACTAAATAGAATAATTGTTAGGAATTTGTAAATACTGCCTATTGGTTTTGACACTGAGAAAGAAATTTTCCAGCAAAACTAGGAATTTTGTTGTGGGTAACCTTGTGAAACTACGTGGGGGTGGCGTACCACGGGCTAATTACACTAATACCCGGGGAGCACCCGGGTTTACATACGTTTATTCATGGAGGTACCAGACGAAAAACAGCTGCATAGCTATATAAACTCAACGGAGATTATTCACAGATTTCAAATCGGGGGAGGGGAGCACCCAGGGGGGACACAGGCATCACCAGGGGCGGGGAACGTCCCCCCGTGCCCCCCCCCCCGTAGTCACGCCACTGCTACGGGGTCTCCCCTGTCGTGTGTCTGCAGCGATGCAGAATTCAAAACCACCACATTATTCACACACGTACAGAAAGTTTGGTAATTTTTTCTCATGCTGACGCTGTCTCGCACAAAAATCGCATTTCTGATCTCGTTTTTGGAACATAAATTAACCAACCTGCTGTCACCTACCGACATTCTTACGGTGAAAGTACTGCGACATTGACCCATTTATAAACACCAATGAACAGTGACGTAATTTTGTGCCGGAAATCGGCCAGATGGGGGATGGGGAAAGGTGGGGGCATGACTTGCCCGGCCATGGAAATTTGTAAAGCAGGGGAGGGGGAGGGGCCATGTTCTCTTGTTCTCTCGTATAAGACGACTAGATGTCAATCCTGTTGTTCAGGTGTTGCAGCCACCTGACTCTTGATGGGCCAGGTGTTGTTAGGTCAATGTCATCAGATGGCTTGAGGATGGTGCAGTCGATCATTCAGGATGTGTTCGGCCGACTGTTCTTGCCGGTTGAACCGTACGTAGACCCCAAAGGTGCATGTAAGCACCGAACCGACCTACCCCGGTTCTTAGACAGTTGAGAGTAGCCCATTCCTTATGTGGCAACTCAGCTCCTGGTGGGAGTTTGGTGTTGGGGGGTAACGCACAATTGGTTGAGCGGGGGGGGGGGCTGCGGCCAGATGTCTCGCCAGGAGCTGAGGAGGTTGAATGCTCTGTTGTGCAAGGATGCTGCTTGACGAGAGAATGGGTGGCGGGAGCTCAGGCGATGACGGCCAAGAATGTTATACCCCATCCACGCAGTTGTGGGGCAGATGCTTGGTGTCTTGAAGGGCCTTGTTTACCAACGTGGCTACTGCATGTTCTCTGCAGAGGGTGGCAGGAGCAATGCCAGAGAGCACTGGCAGAAACTCGGTTGGGGTTAGGCGCAGGCAGCCGATGATTAATCTCAGGGTGTCATTGAGGGTGGTGTCTAGCTTGTTTGTGTGAGAGCTCCAACACTAGACTGGGGCAGCGTACTCTGCGGCCGCACTGAACACAAGAACTACAGGGATCCTGTGGGGAGTGTAGTTGCCTTTGCACCCACGTTGTGCCTGCCAGGCCGTGCAGAAGGTTTTTCCTGGCCAATGCCATCGCCTGTAGTGAGAGGATCAGCTGGGGAGGGGTTATACAGCAAGTTGCACTAACAAGCTTCACCTTAAGCTGACTTTTAGCTTCCCTGGTATTCAGATGGAAGGCGGTTGATGTAGTTTTCCTCATGCTCAGTTCTGAGGGACCAGGTCTTCAGGTGTGTGGCCACAAGCTCCGTGTCTTTGGTGAGGGCCTTCTCTTACCTTTGCCAGTTGCTATCTGAGCAGAGAAGTGCCAGAGCATCTGCACAGCCATAGGCTACTGCACCGATGTGGTGTGCGGCAGGTCACTAATGTAGGATGGAAGACAGCTCTGAGCCTTGGGGACACTATTTCTGCGGCGCCGTATGGACGGCTTGATTGTCCGTTGTTGGTCTTTAAGACGGAAAAGCGGTTACTGTCAGAGAATGATGCAGATGGACCGGACACGTTGACGATCAGGGGTGGCTTGTAAGAGCTTCAGGGTGAGGCCCTGGAGTCACACAGTGTCGTATTAGTAGCGAGGTCAATATAAGGACTTTACAGAGGTCTATGTATTCATGATAGTTAAATGCATCTGTAAGATGCATTACATTCATGCAGAATATTACATCAAAATGGCATGTTTATGGCTTTTTGAAATTGCTTTCCCTATTTTTAGTGATATTGAACACGTTTTTTTGCTCACCACAAACGGGGGGGGGGAAATTCAACAGGCCATACCCCACCCTCAAAAAGTTGGGGGATAAATACCCCCTCCGCGTGTAAGCAAAGACGGCTGCTGTTGCAGAAAATCCAGGAATCGTTCGTCTCTGTTCCCCTAATCTCATTTACATGAAATAATGCAGTACCAGCCTCGTACTCAAGGTTGTACCAATAAAACGAGGTGGATCTACATTTTCATACGCAGGGTAGATAAAGTAATGTATCGCGTTCCGGGCACATCACTGATATGTACCACGGCTGAATTTTAATTTAATTAAAAACACACAGCTCCACACAAATATATATATATGTATTTTTTCTTCATTTTGTGGGATACAAGGCCTTTTGACTTCCAATCATACATGCCGATATACCGTACCGGTATATGTAGCACAACTCATTGCCTGCGAAGGCTAACGTTTACCCTTTTTACGTGCAAGTGAAGCAAAGCAGCCGTGGATCAGTTACTTCATCATGACTGACAGTGTGTGTGTGTGTGTTTTTTTTTACACTGCTCTGCCAATATAAGCGAGCGGCGTTGGAGTTGGATTCACATGCCGATACAAACATTTCATTTTCAAACACGAACTGCGCAACTTGAACATTCCGTACGCGTGCGAAGGCCAACAACGAGGTTTACTTGTACGTGGCAAATGAAGCGAGGCAGATTTGAAGTCCAAAACCTTGCCCTTTCAGATTATTGCCGAGTGGTCCCTGAGCGGTAGCACAGTGCAAACAACCGCCACGATTCGGGGCTAATAGTATTTTACAGCCATTATCAATAACTGATGTAGGAGGAACGTCAACGGTTTTGAATTGTCATCGCTAACGGGCTTAAAAAGGAAATTGATTGAAATCAAAAAGGAACGAACTGATTCAAATCGTATAGACAAATAATTGTTGTGCATTTGAAGTTTAACGTAGTGTGTGCTGTTGCTTGAAGGAAATCCTGGCACTTTACCACCAAATTAACCTCGCTCAAGGGATGTTCTTAATTTCAGCACTTGCCTGAAATGGTATGTTTATATCTCCGGGTTCAGAAAAGGGAAAACGTACCACAGTTTATCAGCTGTTCCGGAGTTCATGTCTAATTGTGGAGCAAATTAAGTCAGCTTGGTGTCTTTCCAGACTTCTAGCTGAGTGGTTCCCCTAGGTTTACGTCATGCCGGTAAACTCAACTTAATTTTGGTGGGCCGTAACATTCGTGTTATATACACGTAGTCGATCCCAAAAGCGTGCACTGCGAAATACATGGTATGAGGGCCTACATGTTCATATATGTACGGCAGCCTATACCACAATCCACTTCATCCTCCAGTGCACACGCACAGGCAGTTGTTTGGCGGAAGGTGTTGCAATGTCCACAGTGAAAAGGCAGCTCGGGCCTCATGCGTGGACTGTTTCCCTTGAATTTACAGCCATTAATTCATGTTTCGACTCGCCGTTAGGGTCTGAAGTGCACGTTTACAACTGAATAGCTGCATCTAAACACGGAGGGTTTTGATAGCCGAGATAATTAAACTGAGTAATGGTAGGAAATATTATCAAAATCTCGCTGCTTCCAAGAGTACTTCTGTTCTCAAAATAGGATGCCTACCAAAACACGCGGAAGTTTTATCGTGAGGTAATGAGTATGCGCGACAGGAGACCGAAATGTTTATGTACGGTGTACTGCAGACAACATGTGAGCGCAAGTTACATGGTGCCATCCATCATGACGATCACATCGTGGCTTCTGTGCTCGTTGACCCATGTGACTGAATCCAACCAATCAACTGGGTGGAAACTTTTCAAAGATGACATCATTCGAACCACTTCTTGTACTGGCTGCCAATGACTGAGCACAAATTAATAGCCAATGGCTGGCCTTAATTTGTTTATCAGCCAGAAACCACAGGCACACAAGTTAAGGGGATCCCGACCACTTCTCTAGAGTGCGCTGATAATGTGTTCAATGTCCAGAATCTTGCCAAGTTTGTTATGCCTTCAAGTAATATAAAGTTTACTGTCGGATACGCCATTGTCAAATATTGACACTTTTGTTCAAAGCAGCTTTAAAAGAGAGATTACAGCTGAGCCTTCGGGATATTGTCAGGTGTTATTGTTCTCAGTTGGTCAGTAGAATCATGGCTGGACGTAGCTGCGCTCTCCTGTTTCTTTTCGGCATATTTTGCCATGTGGTTTCCTCCGCGAGAGGTGAGGGAACCAACTCTAACGAGACTGAAGCGAGACAATGGCTCGAGGAATACAACGTCATGGCCATGGCAGCTTACTACGAGAACACTGTCGCTGCCTGGACCTACCAGACAGATATTACCGATGCCCACGAGCAAGCCATGGTGAGTTCACCTTTGGTTTACCATCTCCTTCAAAAAGCAAAACAGAAACCACAAAAAAGTGCAGATTAAGGTGTGGCTTGGGTGGGCAACATCATTCTCGGGTCATGCTTTAGGTTTAGATTTGTGTACATTGCCTTTTGATTTCAACACGATCATTGCTTTCATCATTGTGTACATGCATGATGTTACAGTTATTTGCAAAAGTTTAGGACCACACATAGAAAATGCATTAACCTGAAGGAAAACCAAACTTAAATCAATCAGTCATGGCAACTTATGTTTATTTTCAATGTGTAACCTTGGTACTTTGGTTGAACATTTTTGACTACATTTCCATGATTTGACATGTTAACAGTCTAATATTCAGTGTTCCCTCCTTTATTTCTGATTGCTTAGACTGGCTTTTTTTACCCATGCTACCTACAGACAAAATGTCATACAAGACCTGCCTTTGCAAAAAAATTTCATTCAAATGGGTATATAGCACTGCACTGATGTTTATGCACCACTGTAAAAACATGTTAAGTAATCATTCAGTGAGACAATGTAATGCAGGCCCAGTGACAGAAATACCAATAAAATTCAAGGTCACTCTTAAACTTTTGCAAATGACTGTATGTGTTTCCCGACTAATGTAAAACGTTTGTATTTTAATTCACAGAATTGTATTTGTATTTGTTCAGTGGATTTGTTCAGCGGAAGAGAGACACTTTAATTTCGTTACTTGTCACAAAATTTCGATTGTTCAGTAAAAATCCAACTATGTGCGCTCATTTTCGGTGAGGAAAAATTCAAATTATAGTCTACACCGAAAGGTGCAATTCAGAAAATAAACGTGCCCTCCTTTGCCACACATGTTAATTATAAATTCAATACCATCAAACGTCATCCTGACATCCTCGTAACAAGACATAAATTTCTACAAGGGTATTTTCTCACTGCTTTTTACACTTTGCTTGTTGTACACAAAGCCATAGACAATGATAACTCGTAATATAACAGAAATTAAAATTCCTAATACTGCGACATTTCCATCTTGGACGGTTTAGACTCTTCATTGCCGTTCACGTCTTTAACTATGGGCGACGCGAGTTTATTGTATGCCCCTGGGCCCCCAGCATTACACTGCCCTTGGCAGCAAATTTCTTTCCCTGGGACTCAGAGCATCTTCTACGTCTCAGTTATAGCTCCCCATGCCAACGATTGAGCCTAGTTGTGCTTGGACGGGGAGGGGGGTATTACTCAAGCACATATGAAAGACTTAGTAACTTAAAAGTAGTAGGGTGATTTGTAAAAGATGAATTATCTTTGAATAAAACCATTCAGCAACAGCTCAGCTGAATGGTAAAGATAAATTCTCCATATAACGCTTAGATGTGGTGGCAAAACTTTGAAATTGACTGAATAATTCTTCCAGTGGCACGTGAAATCATTTTGGACGAACGAATTTCTTTAATTGGGAATAAAATGCATTTATAATATCCAGAGAGATGCATAAACATATCTGTTCATTCACATTGTTCGTACATGTTTTTGAAGCCGATGCTGCATTTGCCTGGTATCATACAAGGATACGTAGTGTAGGGCCTATATACGCACACGCAACACCGCGGTATAAGGATCGTGGCGAATCACGATTTCAACCCGGTCAACATGTGGACAACAACATAATGCGTAATAGGCCTATATGTACACAATACAAGTCAGTACAAGAATTAAAAGATAGCAATGTGGTATGTAAGTCTTTTTAAACCCTCAATCATGGAGTCTTCGTAGAATCTGATATATGCAGTGAGAAATACAGCTGATTGCGCCAAGTCGACATTTACCTTCTATGTTTGTGAGTAACAGAAACACAATGATTTTTATGTACACCTACATTTAACGTCATGACCTCTGAACTTTTCTGATCCACAGTGCTGAATGTAACTTTGATCGAGACTTCACATAGTACAGCGGGGTTTTTTTCGGGGGGGGGGTCTTTGTGATTGTGTCTAGTGCTGTTTTTTCCATTTCCGGAGAGTCTGTCGACAAAGTGTTAAGGGATGGTCTTTACTTGCGATCGCAGTATAAGGCGCAGTCTTGAGTTAATTTACAATGTATAATTATGTGATTTCCTTGGTAGATACTTTTCTATTAATGTAAAACAGAAACGTGTTTGGAATTCACTTAAAAAAACTATCTTCACTGAAAAAAATGGGTCTATCATCGCGTTCTGAGAAGTCAAACGGATTTTCAGAAAAGCCCTCCCTTTAAAAGAGCCCTTCAACCCTACGCCATTACTCCCCTTGGCACAGGAAACCACACAGGGAGACCCCATTGAACGTGCTCTACCAGAATACCAATTCCGTCATTGCCAATTTATATAATTTCCAAGGACAAGAAGGTCACAACAGAAAAGTAATATACATTTCATTACTTGGGGGTCGAGCGCACAGCAACCTCAGCCATGGGTATTCCATTTTGCCATCTGTGTTTTCGTGTGCAATGGTACAGGGGCCGGCAACAGTGACAGGCAGACCCGTTGTATAAATCAAACTCCGCAACTTTGAAAGTTACGAGTGATAATATACCAACATGGCGGGAGGCTTATTCTTGGCGTCGGTCGTATTCGCTGTTCGCGCCTTTCTTACTGGAGGCACACACCCGATGAGCCAAAGTGGAGAGTTGATTGCTAACGAAACAGTGGCTATCGCCTGGTTGGCAAAGTATGACGAGCGAGCGATGGAAGAATACTACCATGTCACACTGAAATCTTGGACTTTTTTTACGAACATATCTGATGCTAACCAACAGGCCATGGTGGGTATTGGTATATGAGCAATAATATTTGGCTTAGTGTTTGACGCGTGATGCGTTCTTTTTCGTTCGTATCTTTTGTGAGAAAAGCAAAAATACGTCATCAGCAGGAAGTTTTGTGCTGTTGTAGTATTCTCTTCATTATCAGGTGTGTTCGACCCTTGGCTTTTGATCCCACGATGAGTGTAACGAGCTTGTAAATACACACAGTCTTATCTTATGACATTGCCTGACACAACGTGGTACGATTTATGTCTAGATCATAAAAGATTCAATTTAGAACTCGTTTGTGGAAAAGGTCACTTGCTTTATGAACTTACAAACACTGTTATCAGTCATCGGGGATCAGAACCTCGCATAAACTTTTTTCCGAAAACTTCTTTGCAAAATCTGTAATACGTGTTGTAGAAATCTTCAATTTATCAGTTGTCAGTATAACAATGATATAAAAGGTGTACTCTTGGTATCTTAGTAATATCTCTTAAATAATTATGACGAGAGATACTTGACCCCGAACTTGAGCTGGGGCAATGCATTCTTTTCACGCGTCGAGCCTTCAGAAGTTTCGTTTGTCTTGCGGTCATTTTGACACCAAATCTGTGAAAATCGCACACGCATACATGCAGCACCATTGTCGTGCAGCGCCCATTTTCGAGACAGGCCAGCTGTGATTTTTTACTGGAGTACTCCATGCGCATGGACGGTTCGCACGCCGCGTGTCCGTCCCTGAATTTCAAATAACCGCAACAACAAAACTGTTTGTCGCATGGATATGAAACATTTTTATACAATAAAGAGGATCTTTACATGCATGCCTAGTTTTTTTCATAAACGGGCATGGGATTGTCGAGTTATTGAGGGCGGAATCCTCTCCCCGGTTGTGAGATGTACCGAAAAACCTGGCTCCTGAAGGGTTGAGATAAAGAAAAACACGGAATGCGTCTGCGATGCAAAAAGAGAAATATTTGGAAAGTGCATACATTATGTCGTGCTTTAAAAATGCGTCCAATATATCTTGGATGGGTACGAATGGATGGCAAAGGTAGGGGTGGTTGTGTTTACATTTCCGCGAGTTCTTAAATTTTATTTTGGTTCTATATAAGGTGACGACTTTCTGTTTCGAACTATATTTTTTTCTGCAAGATCACAATCCAAAAAATTCAATACGAATAGTCTTCTTTTAGTTGCACGACACTGAAGTATTTTCCGTCTTTTCATTGGCGCCTTTTTCCTATGCAATGTCAATACAAGTTTAACATTAATTTGACACTCTGTGAAAATGCCCAAGTTAGTCGCCAGACTAAGTCACCAGACTAACTTAAACTGAATACGTTCGACGGGTAGTACAACGACGGATGCCATACACCATACTGCAAAAACTCTGGTGTTAAAAATAACGCCAATTGTGTAGAATTTTCTTATTTAATGGTGTTTATTTTGGACATGGATTTTCATGTTAACAACACCAGGCAAAGGATTAAAAGCATTTTACAGCAGTTGTGGTGTTCACTTTTAACACTGAAGGGGGAATGCACTTATTCCAAATTGGTGATTATTTGGGGCAAGGCTTTTGGTGTTCGACTTTAACAACAAATATGGGAGTAAAATAATTCCCAAGTGGTGTTTATTTTGGGTATTAAGGAACGTGGAACACTGTTAGTTGGCATTACGAGAAGCCACACTTGCACTGGTGTTAATTTTAATACCCTGAATGGCATCACCATTTTTGGGGGGGCTTTGGTATTACACAATACCTGAAAATTGACGAAATTATACAACGAGTTTGAATTAGTATTGACAGCAGGATATTTAACTTGGTTGATTTTATTTTTATTGCTAATTAAGTAATATCCACAAACCTGAAATTGAACTATGAAAACAAAATTTGTACAAAATCATAATTCAGAAAAATATCACTGTAATGATAAGATTTACCGCTGCACGGAATGCAAAGAAAGTAAAAAATAGAACACAGTAACAGTAAATCGCTCGTGTCCATACTGCCCTACACTACTTAACCAGCAACCTTTATGTTTTACATGTTCTCCAAATGATGAGTGATACAAGTAGTAGCATTTAGCAATCATGATATTGCAGCTCAGTGCAAAAGAACTTGAACATGTGTGCGAGATAAATTCTGGGTAGAGTCACATGTTGATGAACTTCGAATTAAAGACAACGGTAGGTCATCAACAAGATCACTTTGTGTGCTGAAAACAACTTGAGCGAGATTTTCATCTTTAACTGCAAAGGCATGGCTGTAATTACTATAGTACATTGTTTATTATTATTCCTATATTTGCAACTTTGTAAAAGTTGGCAAAGTATCAAAAGCCACTTAGATATAGTGCTTGACCCTTAGACCTTAAGCTCATAAAATACGCCATAAATCAGTAAGAGGAAACTCCTGTTTAAATTGGAACATGGAATATGCTGTATTTAAGGTAAGGTCACTGATTGGTTTTTGTCAAGGTAATGCTGATTTATAGGCAAATTAGGCCTATCTAGAAAGATACAATTAAAGTCACAAAGTCTTAATATTTCGTTTTGAATTCTGCTGTGCGTGTACTGAAACAGGATAAAAGAACTATTCAGTAAAAAAAACTCAGGCAATATTCTCAATGAAAAACATCAAACATCCACTCTCCTTTGGACCTACATAACAGGTCATGTTTGTACAGATATACCGGATACCACCACCTGTTGATCAATTTGAAATTGACCAGGAAAGGTTTTAAATAAGTTTACTTTGTGTGCTGACAACAGCATAACGATTTTTATTTTCCACAGGAAAAGTATAATCGTAGTTTCTTCAGTAGGCTGGTTAGAACTATTTCTATACTTGTAGGGTATATTTAAGTGGTTCGATACTTTTGGTAACTCTAAAATTAGGCGCAGTGTCAAATATTAAAATAACACTTGACGTTACACCTACAGTACATTACGCCAAGAATCAGCATGAGAATTGTCCTGTTTAAATATAAAGAAAAGGGATTAAACGACTCTTGATTATGAAATAACTTGGGCAATATCCTCAATTCAAACTGGTCACACAACTACTCTCCATTAGACCTCCTTAACATACCTTGGAGAGACACACTAGGTAGACTCACCTGTTGGTTTCTTTGGCTGAGGAGGGTTGCGTGTAGTGTCTGATTCACTGGAGTTTATTGCCAGGGTGACGTCACTTCCAATTCTTGGGATGAAACCTGTGGAGCTGGGAATAGCAAATAACTGTACCCTGTTACAAAAAAGGGGTGGGCGTGGAAATTTATATGTACGGTGTTTTATGGCCGAAAGTGATTGAAAGATGCTGTTACAAACATAAACTAGGGTTACATAGATGCGTGTAGTTGGCCCTCATGAGGGAACACTATGGTACATAGTCAATATTAAGTTTACTGTAGTATGGCATTACATGTACTCTATATACTAAAATGTCATTTACATTGATTTATTGATTGGTGGAATTGATTGATGGAGTCTTTTCACAGGCCCTCTTTTCCCTAGGCTGTGTGCACATCGTTTATTGGCAATTATACACATGCACGCACCTTGTATCTTGTGCAGGACAGATCAGGCATGTCTCTTGACGGAGTGAACGCTTTGAAGGACAGTTCAAGTCTGAAGAACATCAATCATTTTAAAGAACTCACCCAGTTCCACGACTTTTGCAGAGCCGCCCTTGAAATTCCTGAGATTTTTCTCCCACTCTCGCTATGGGCATCTTAATTAATACACAATGTCGTCACACATTTGTCAGATAGTAAGGTTGAATAGCAATCAAGACAAGGTGGCAAGCACGTGATATTCAACGAGAAATATCTAGAGCAGCTAGCTACCATCCCATAATTTTTATATCGACCAATCAGAGGCTTCTTTCCAATGACGCATGCGCTGTAAGTCAAGTTTAACACAAATATCATGTAACACCGGTTCTTCTTTTCAATTTTAGTACCTATAAGGAATTATTGGACCCCTCTGTTACACCAAATTCCATCAAGTAAAAAAATAGTGTTAAAAATGTAACACCACACTTTGTGCAGTGCATAAGACTTCTGTTATTCGACCAGAGGAGAACACCATTCTGACCGCTCAGGTTGCAACTTCTTAATCCCAAATCCAGATTGATTCCAACGTGAAAGTTGCTGCCTTTGCCAAGGAAGCTCGGACCAACGCATCACGCTATGACATGACCAATTTCAGTTACGACACCAAGAGACAATTGACCAAATTGAAGACCATCGGGGATGCAGCGCTCGAGGACCAAGCCAAGTTAGAAGAGGTATAAAATCATACATGAAACGTTATACGGGTCACGTAGTTCACCCAAATAAAAAAAAATCTCCTCATTTCTTCAAAGTCATGCAATTAAAGCTAAAAATTAAAAGAACTGCATTATGTTATCATTGGACGTTCAAAGCTGGATTATTAAATGAGGGCACTGTACGTGCTGCTTACAAGCGCATGCGCATAATATTGTCAAGTTCATCGAAGATGGCAGCTATAAACATACGGTTGTAAGCCTCAGTAAAAAGGTCGCGAGAAAAGTAAAGAGCATATACCTGCCGTGATTCATCAAGAGCACATCTTTTCTCACAAACTCTTCCATTTTAACGATGTTGTGTCTTACTCAATTTTATTATATAGCTGAACAATGTCCTTGCTAGTATGGAGTCGAGGTACTCGAAGGGTAAAGTGCCAAAAGCAGACGGAGAGTATCTTTCGCTGGAACCTGGTAAGTATGAATGGTTTATCACGACTCCAAAAAAATAGGCATTAAGAAGTACCTGGCATCACTTTGCACCATGCTCTGACGAATCGTTGAATTCGTGGAATGATGGTGTAACTTGATGTGATTCTATTTCTGGGGCCTCTTCCGTTAAAGGCGATAACGAGGTGGTAGTTCAGTTTTTGTTTCTATCAAAACATCAGATTAGTAGAAATCATATGGAATCGCCAGTCAGTGATAATCATCTGTCAATGAGTTAATTTCTCCCAAAAGGTCTTGATTTTTGTTTCCAGGCCTGACGCGCATCATGGCGACGTCACGAGACTACGGAGAATTGAACTGGGCGTGGCAAGGTTGGCGGGCAGCGGTCGGCCCGTCCGCAAAGGAAGATTACCAGAGATACGTGGCACTAAAGAATGAAGCGGCTGCAGCTAATGGTGTGTGATTCATTTGAGCCACTTCGGTATTTTAAAAAAAACCAAGGTCATTCCGGAACAAATCACGAGAGCGAGTCCCCGAAAGGCAGTGCTGATAGAGCAGACCTCATACGCGTGCGTTCGAATGACCTCGGACGCGCTTTCACTTTAGGCATATACGTTTTTTGATTACCAAACTGCCTCAATACTTTGAAATGCCTAAAGCCATGCTGTGCGCATAAACGCCACTGAGTGTGTTTCTGCCTGCATGCATGCCAATGATCAGTCATAAGTGAAGGACAAATAGGCAGGCTCTGGTATCTGTCTATGTACTTTTCCAAGAGTTTGTTTTCATTATGTGACTGCACCGTTTTTTTGCTGTTCCGTGGAATTCGAAATTCGAAACATATGGGCAGAACTGAATTAAATACTCTATAGCCCGAAACATCAGTGTTTCGCTTTAGGCCCTAGTCCGCTGGAGCCATCAGCACCAATTTTATCGCAACTCTTCCTTGGCTCTAGAAACAGTGACCTTGTTACTTCATTTGAACAAGGAATTGTAGTACAAGCATAGAGCTTTATGAGTAATGTATAAAAGCAAACTGGAGTATTTACGCATGCGTGTTGGTTCGCTCGCTGGTTCTCACGCTAATTGCCGTCGGTGCGATGTCTCCTAGGGGAAGCAGTGTTAGAAATTTGAAAAGCATGTAGGCCATTTATAACGTTGTCTTCTTTTTTGGAGGGGTTGCTTCAACCAAAAAGCCCAGGCATGAAGTCTTTTAATCAGTTGTCCGTGTGGACGTTTTTCCTCTCCGCAGGCTTTTCAAATTGTGGAGACTACTGGAAATCTTGGTATGAGGTTGACGATTTCACTGATCAGGTGGAGAATCTTTACCAGCAGCTCAGCCCTCTGTACAATAACCTTCACGCGTACGTCCGTAGAAAGCTGTACAACCTGTACGGAGCTGACTACATCAATCTCAAAGGACCGATTCCCGCCCATATCCTTGGTAAGAGTTCCGACTTCCCTGATTCAGCTCTTTGTTCTGACCAGTGTCGAGCACAAATCAACAGCTTTAATGGCAGGGTATTTGGGGAGACAGGCTGGCTAAGCAGCACTCTTCACTCGTCCTGTACCTCTGCAGCCTGGGTAAGAATCCCGCTCAGGCTGACGTGTGGATAGGGTTTTCAGTCAACACCACATACCTGATTCCTTGGTTTTCGCTGGAGGGTTTTCTCCCGCCTCTTATAGTGAGCAATGCCTTCTTTCCAGGGCCCTCTATGGTGGGGGGGGGTCACTGGTAACTGATCTTTGTACCTTGGTTGATTTTAAGGGAAAAAGCTAAAAATATACCTCAGTTTGATTACTTCGGCTATTCCCTGAAGCGATACTCCACGACTTCAGAAAGGCCTTCAAGCACAGGATTCATTTATTTTTAATCACGCACAGTTCAATCTTTCATCGAAATTCCGATAAGGATCGGGCCGCTGAGAAGGGTCTTCCGGCGTTATGTGGAGTATCATAAACTGCATGTGTGTTCCTGGTGAAAGATGCACTTTTACCAACTTTTAATTCAGCAGACTGAAAAAAACTCCTGATCCTAGATATCCAACCCCTGGCGTCACCAAATAATTTCTCTGTCTTTAGTTTTGCTCTTTATTAATTTCTGGTCAAACCGTTGAATTTTCAAGCTTAGGCTTTCAAGCATTTTTAGAAGCTTTCAGAAAGGACATGTCTTCTCGATTTTAGATTTTTTTTTAAACGTTACATCGAATAAATTAAGAAGCTCAAACAGAAGCATAAAGCATGTAACCCTACAATATTAAAACGTTGGGCAATGAAACTTTGGATAAGGCTGCATTATCCAGATGCCGATCATTGAAGTATTAAAGACGGTCATTTTTTTAAAAGATTCACCCAATGGTTAGACTCCTTGTGACCAGTAGTTGGCAAGATTATGTTTACACCATTGGGCTAAAATCGGGTTGGTCAAAAAAGCCCAATACTTTTAATGTGTATACTTGTCGTTAGAATATACAGATAATGTTGAAGGAAAGCAGTTTACATTCCCGATGGGCCTATTCCATTATAAGTGGGAATAAACAAGTTGTATATTTTTTGGTCGCCCTCCAATTTCCAGGTAACATGTGGTCGCAGTCGTGGCTGAATATTCTTGACCTGATGCTGCCGTTCGAAAACGCGCCAAGTGTCGACATAACTCCGGTGTTAGTACGCGAGGTATGTGAACGGAAATAGCTTCAGTGGTTGTAAACCGTTCAGAGATTATTCTTTTGGACAAGTGACCGATCAACAAATCCATAATTCCCCCCCCCCTCAAAAATTATGGAAATGCAGATGTCCCTTTTGATCATAGTGGTTGCTGACTAATGCTGATGAACATGGGAAGCGAGAAAGAAACGAAGCCAGAAACAATGTTTAACAGCAAATCTCAAATCTGCTCATGCCCTCAGGGATACAATGCAAAGAGAATGTTTGAAGTTTCTGACGAATTCTTCGAGTCACTCGGCCTGATAAAAATGCCACCGGAATTCTGGGCCGAGTCCATGATCGAGAGGCCCACCGACAGGGAGGTGGTCTGCCACGCGTCTGCCTGGGACTTCTACAACCAAATTGACTTCAGGTAAAAACAACTGCACCTCTGTCCCCGACAACACGCCGCAAGTTTGTCACAAGTCGCTCTGTTAAGAACGCCAGACATTGGCGCGAATCCCAGGCATTTGGATTGGGAACATCTTCCCCGGCTATGGAATGGAGACCTCTACTCCTTCGCCCTTTCCAAAGATCCAACTAGGAAGTTCCTTATACCAAGCTAGCATCAATTTCTCTTTAGACTTCCACCTGCTACAATATGCACGTAATTTATACCATGGCAGATCTTCGTCTTGAGAGAGTGTTGCGCGAGAAAAGCCACTGAGGTAAAGATAGTTTAAATTACAAACACTCTCTGGTGACTTGTGAGAACAATACTGCAGCAACAAACTTTTAAAAGTTGTGAAATGTGAAACAGTCAGGACTGATCAAGCATCTTTGCCATCGTATCCACCTCTTCTGGTTACTCCAATTTTACCCGTCAACTTTTTGGGGTAGAAATTCAGATCTTATTTCAATTCAAAATCGTATCTCGTCGCTAACAAGCTCACCGGTTTGAGATGTGATTTGCAATCGCCCTTCAACTTACATTGAAGAATGGAGACCTTTGGCTGGCCTTCGGATACACACTCACGTTTCCCCCTCATTTTTCAGGATCAAGCAGTGCACTGACATCACCATGGATGACTTCATCACTATCCACCACGAGATGGGGCACATTGAGTACTACTTGCAGTACAAGCATCTCCCTGTGTTGTACCGTGGGGGCGCCAATCCAGGATTCCATGAGGCAGTCGGTGACACACTTGCCCTGTCTGTGTCGACACCCAAGCACTTACACGCGGTGGGTTTATTGGACGAAGTTGAGGACAATAAGGGTAAGTTTATTTTAAAAAAATCAAACAAACAAATAGGCCTATCTTGTAATGCACTCTCCTTTTGATTTTGGAGTTGCTTGAGTTCGTTCAATTCAAGCGGCTGCGTTTTCTTTGATCCACTGCAGAGGCTGATCTCAATTTCCTGATGAGCATGGCGCTCGATAAGATCGCCTTCCTACCCTTTGGTTACCTGATGGACAAGTGGCGATGGGCTGTGTTTGATGGGACTATCACCCCAGAAAACTTCAACGCAGAATGGTGGAAGCTGAGGTACGGTAGACTATTATAGCTCTGTTAGAAGACTATGAAGACAATCGACGTTTCTTGTGTATAATCAACAGAGCACCATTAAGAGGGTAGCATATCAGATCCCATTTACAATTAATGGAGCTTCTTGTCAAAGAAAATGTGTAACACCTACAATTACTTGTTCCGACAACTTTATGGATACTGATCATCTTGACAACTTGCATGAGCTCTAACGTCGGCATTAAACTCACTTTCGAAGTACATGGGTGATTTTAAAGGTTCTGCTCCAATCAATAAACGAAACTAACAGGGAGTCGAGTTCATAAACCTCTCTCATCAGATGGGATATATGAGTAAGTAAAACTTCATTTTGGAGTCTGATCATTCTTTATGGAGCTTTCTATCAACTTATGTAAAGCAAACGCGTGAACACTACTGAAATGACTTCACTATGCATTCCATATACCTGACTCTGTCAGAAAGCAGAGAAATGTGCACATCTCAGTGCCTGTCCCGCGTCTACAATAAGCCATAGATCTATTGGGTAATTTTTTTTTTTCAGCGTGGTCCCTGATGGTTCAAATCTTTCCAAGCCTGCATGTAACTTGAATGAATTTATTGTTATCGGACTATTTTTTTCGTCAGAACCCAGTACCAGGGGATCGTTCCGCCAACACCACGTTCAGAGGCTAATTTTGACCCAGCAGCAAAGTATCACATTCCTTCGGACACACCGTACATCAGGTGAATATTATTCGCATAGCCCAGCCCCGTATGAATACCTGATCTCCGTGGTAAAATACCATGGATAGCTGGTGCGCCGTTCCAAACTACATGTACACAAACGAGATGAGGTTGCGGGTTGTTTTCCAAATCCCTCCACTGGATCGTAAAAGGCGCAAGCAATCACAACTACTCCCAGCATTGCAAAACTCTTACCGAATCAATACATGTACTTGATTGGCATATAGACGGTGACAGGTTCAACTCTCCTATCATTGGCCTACGAATGTCAGAGGTGTATCCAGCGGGGGACGAGGGGGCGGTAACTTGACCCCTTGACAGTGTTTTTTAATTAAACCATAGAGCAAAGAACACTTCATGGGTTAGAACGTAATCGGTATATTTATTTATCAAATATTAGCGCCAAAAGCCGGAGAAAGCATGAAATCAAAGCAAAGATGTCGGGACCGCAAGTTCGGCTTTTGATATTTTTTCTCCCCCAACATCATGTTGAAAGATCCCAAAACCGCATTCGCTTTTGAATTTAACCCCCCCCCACACACACACACCCGCACACATACCAAATGCTGGATGCGCCGCTGATGAACGTGGTTCCAAATGAACAAGACTAGTTGTCGTCCAGATGTCCTTTTGCCGATGGGTGAATCCTTTTCTGTGTCTCTCTGACTCAGTCAGAAACATTAACTATTGTACCACATAACAGTGGATCCATACTGCAGGGGGGAGGGACTGACGGGCTTACCTACCCATGTCCGTATTCAACCGTACCGTACTCCTCTTAGTTCCAAGCTCAGACTCTGTAAACCCTGAGGTTCCAGAATGCCGACTCGTTATCCACGGCATGATTGCTACACTTGACTAAAGTGTGGAGAAACAAGTCGCTCCATCTCCACTAATTTCTGGAACTGCGCCCAACATGTAGATTTATTTAAAAGACACACTTTTCTGTGGCGGACCAGCCCTAAGTCAGTTGGAGGTGGGACGAAAGAGATTCAGCCCCCATCCACTCCTAGCGGAACCAAAGAGGGCGTGTTTTGGGGTATCCACTGCTTAGGCGCGCCATGAGGTGCACAAGTATATGCGCGTTTGACGCGGAGCACGCTGAGTACGCGTAACTAATTTATCCGGTTCGTAAGTGACTTCGTAACAAAGCTTAAAGGCGGACGAGCCACGATTTGCAGGTTTCTGCGGAAGCCCGTTAGGGTCACGGTGTGTTTCTCTTTCACGGCGGTGCGTTTCTCTTTCACGGCGGTGTGTTTCTCTTTCGTTGTTGCCAGTAACTCGCGTCCGCGACTTATTCATTCACGGCCGCGACTTACTTAACTCGCGGCCGCGAGTTCCGCCGTGAAAGAGAAACACACCGCCGTGAAAGAGAAACACACTTTGCCCCTAACAGGCTTCCGTAGGCTTCCATTGGACGACAGCTGAAGTTGCGCGTTAACTTACGGTTCAATGTAAACGGCAATCACTGCATGTTCAGTGCATGTGCAGTGGGTGTGGTTTAAACTGAAGTGACGTCACATTTACGAACCGGTGTGGCGGTCTCAGCTGTCTCCCGGTCTCAGCACGACACAAGCACGGTCTCGTTGGTCTGCCGTGCTGAGATGTCCGCATGACTAACTCACACGGTACTATAAGCGGTGCTATTATCTTTGTAGGAATATGTTTAGTACATGTCACATAATTATGCAAGGCTGCACTGCTCAGCACGCCACTTAGACGGACGAATTTCCCGTTGTTGTGTGCAGAGATGGCATAACGTACTTTTACCATATTTGGTAAGGGGGACCGCTGAGACCCCGGAGGCAGCTGAGACCGCCACACCGGATTCCGGTATGTATCCGGTTCGTAAGTGACTTCGTCACAAAGGCGGACGCGCCGCGATTTGCAGGCTCCCAACGGACGATAGCAGAAGTTGTGCGTTAACTTCCGGTTCCATGGTTCCACGTAAACGGTGATAAATGCATGTAACTCTATGCACAGTGCATATGCAGTGGGCGTGGTTTAAACTGAAGTGACGTCACACTTACAAACCGGATGGTCTTTGCGTACACCCGGAACGTGTGCAAGAACCCGTGTGTATACCACCTGTCTTGCTTTCGCCGATTGGGGGTGCACTTCAGCTCGAGGTGGATAAAGCGGACGAGTATTTGGGGGACAAGAAATGGACAATGACTGACATCCAATTCCAAAAACCACAGTTTATTCCATATGACAAAAGTAGGCTAACTATACTGGGAGACGGCACCGTAAATAATGATTACAATGGATGTTACGGTCAGAGGTTATACCACATGGCTATCACACCTGTACACTGTACTGTACACTATACATGAATTATACAGTCCTAATAAATGCGAGTTAAATTGGAATAAAATCTGGTACACTGAGATCTTTAGATTCACGTGAACATAACAATTTGAATTGTCCATACTAAAAACACTGTTGCTATACGTTGTGATTCGAGGCAAGCTCTAGCTCAGTTACATAAGAGACGCCTTGCAACAATACACTGTTCTCAATGGATAAAAAGGGCACAAAAGAACCAGTCCATTCCAGAGATGGTGGTCGCTGTGCAAAAAGCTTGTCCCGAATCGCGAGGTATAGCAGCAGAGTCTTTAGTCTGGGGATTTAAAATTATTTCATTTCTATGCAGTCATATAATATATAACTCAATGTACCAGATTTTATTCAAATTTAACTTGCAAATGGTTTATTAAGATCACAGTCGCCACGTCGAGCTCTGTAAACCTTGCCATTTCTCCAACCAGAGATCGTGTAAGATATAAGTAATGATAATAACTTACTGGTGGTTTCTAGCACTGACATTCTCCCACATTCAAAGCAAGCTCAAAATGATAGAAGTAAAAATGCTGAAAGAGCCGTTCTATACTTCTCGAGATCCGAAGCCGAGAGAGGCAGCACAATGAAGTAACAAGTCTATGTTAATTACCTACGTGAATGCAAAATTGCGTTTAAAAAGTAGCATGAGGGCGCCCTTACTCAGGCACTATTCCCTACAATTCTTTCCCAATTTCAGGTATTTTGTGAGCCTCATTCTTCAATTCCAGTTTCATAAAGCCATGTGCGACGCGGCAGGACACACTGGTGCTCTGCTGAAATGTGATGTGTACAACAGCACAGATGCAGGAAAGTTGCTCGGGTGAGTTTCCTAGGTGTGTCATGATCATTTCGGGCATTTCCGAGGCTTTTTAATAAAAACGATTACATATATTTCCATCACCTTTCCCCATTTCTTTAGTTTCTCCTCTTCCGATCCCCCACCCCCTTTAAAATTGTTTTCATCTTTCGACGGGGTTTCTCTCTTTCTCTTCCCCCAACACTCTTGGATGTATGCTCCTCGCTGTCTTTCTTCTCATCCGCCAATATTTTGCCACTCAGCGATATGCTACAAATGGGTGAGAGCAGAGAGTGGCCTGAAGCCCTGGAGAAGATTACAGGGGGGCGAAACATGAGCGCTGAGCCGCTGCTGGACTACTTTGAGCCGCTGGTCACTTGGCTGGAAGAGCAGAACGCGGGGGAAACTTTAGGATGGAGCGAGGAATGGATGCCAAAAGGTAATAAAGGAAACCTTCCTAGAACTCTGACGATACATTTCGGACCCAATTTCTACCCAGAGTAGTTGAAGGAAGCGGTGTGCTTCTCACGACAGTTAAACTTATGTTCAGAGAAAGGTGCACGATTTGGCAATTTTGTGGGACTTTGGTCAAATAAATTGCAGTGGGGAACATTTTGAAGAATCAGTCAAAATTTTAAGGGCCGACTCATGGTTTGGGGAGGGCCGGGGGAGTATATACATGCAGCAGCGACAACATGATAGGAATGCATTGCAGCAATGGTTTTGTTTGGATACTTGCGTTTAAGAAAGAGAAAGATTTTTGTATGTTTGGCAACAACTTCAGACATCTTGTGGGAGGGAGTCGCGCCAACACGCCATCATGATTGGCCCGCAAAGACCACGTTTTGACTTCACAGCGTACTTGTTGCCCATTTGGTCCTGCGTTTCATCACTCGTAGTGGTCACTGTTTTCGTACCATGCACACCTTACAAAGCAATTACGCGTTTGGAAACTTCGTAATAGCCAAATCACTGTTTATGCTGGCCTGTTTATTGAACAAGCTCGATGGGAAGTGTGTAATTGGTAAACGGGCGAATTAGCAGGCATTAGGGTAACGTATGGAGTCGGCAAGTTTATTGATTTTTTTCCAAATTATTATTTTCACAAGGGAATAACCATGTGCCTGCATGGCCACTTTAAACTAACGTTTAAGACCAGCTTGGGAGAATGAACGCTGATAACGCCCTCGCCTGCGACTCGGGCATTAGTCGTGTCCATTCTCATAAGCCGGCCAAGACTGGCCAAGCACATAGTTAGCCCATTCATAAATATCTTTTTAGTCAGAGATTCAAACGAAGTCAATATATGATGGATTTACATCAGTTTTGTTTTAGAATTCTACTTTAATTTTCCCGAACACCTCCGTCCATTTTATGGTATTTTCCTTGAGCAACTTGTCCAAAAGAATCTCCTTATGTGGACTTGGTGCGTGCGTGGCGAGTCACGGGCACACAGACTTTAGACCAATCAGAATCGATGAAACTATATCGTATCCATGATATACGCAGCGGCATTATCACTTCTCAGCGGGCATCATCAATACACGGTCAAGTTGCACGTTGTAGAATAGAGAGACTGTCTGAGGTATTTATGAATTCACAATTTTACCGGTCAAGATTATGTCCTGCACATCTTTGATCAAGGGACTTTCCATGTGTTGTTTGATCTTTTCGTGTGAATGCAGAGCCACCCGCCTGGCCGCCATCAGGTGCAGCCGTGACAGCCACTCAGATATCTCTCTCGGCCTTGCTAGTTCTCACGTCGCTGGTGCTCCTCTTGAAGCCCTAATACAGCCCCATGATTCCAGTCTGTTTCCTCAAGAGAGACATCACTCATGGTTATTGATTGAAGGTGCTCACTGCATGGAATGTCGCAGTTGAAGCCCTTTCGACCCCCCTATGTCGCTGATTTTCCCATTCCATCATTGGCATTCGTCCGTTTGAAATTACTGTAAACCACCTTCGCTGAATCAAGAATTTTTATCATCTCATTTGTATTATTTTGCCTTTTCTTCTTAAATTCCAATTTCCCCCATACTCTCAAAGACAGATTTAAGCAATTTATGTTCAAAATCCAGTTGAATTTGATTTTGGCTTGTGAAATTACCACACCTTGTGCGTGGTGTTTAAGATCGTGGTGCTGATCTCTGTGTAGAAACATTTGTTGGATGGATAACCTGCCTTTAGAAGTGATATCACTGTCTCTGTTTTATAAAACGGTGTATTTGTAGATTATTTTGAATGATTATGGCTGAGAGTGACCCCCTCCTAACATTCCTTTACCCTTTACCACAGCTTCATGTAATGACGAACTAGGTAACCATGGTTTCTTTTTTCATGGTGGAATGCCTCGTTTTTGATTGCACGAATTGCCTTGACTGCATAATCAAAACAGCGCCTTCGTTGTAGTTTCTACGGAAGATCATACCGAACATCGTAGGCATTATCAAAATCATGTACAATAATCCCGTGATATATATTTACTGAAAAAAGCCCAATGACCTGGGGACCACCATTCACAGTAGCTGATTTTATAATCCATGATTTGTACCTTTAAAGCATGATGATGGATCCCTCTATTCTTGTAAAAGATCCAGTTATCTCTGCAAAACGCGTCTCTATCTACTTGTATATCACCAATGTTTTAAAGAGGCTGGTATATTCAAGAAAAATTTTTTTCTAATCAATACACAGGTTGACTATCTCTTGATAAGTATACACTCTCGGAGGTCGCAATTATACCCTGCATGTTTTAGCGGCTTATGACGACGTATTCTTGATTAAAAACGAGGAAACTCGGTTTAGAGATTGTTTGAGCGCCCTCACTTAACTACAGCAATCGAATGTTGTACATATCTTAGCGTGATTGCAGTTTGTTCAAGTTTCGTTTTGATTTTCTAAAATAAAATTGTACCCACTTTTATTATACCTACGTGTTCCTGCCTCCCACCTGTATACACAAATTGAGAATTTTCTTTAGGTTTATTCCTGAGGGATATCCTGACTCTGGCCACCGAGGGGTGGTCGTTTTGGAAAAAAATGTTACTAGCTATTTCAAATAAACAGCACTTTAGCAGTTCACCACAATTTTTTTAATATACCACGGGAAAGATTCTGATTGTATAAGCTGGATCGGCTACACCACAGATACTAAGCTGGATTTAAACTGATTGTTTATATACTCAACACACAGGGAACTTCTCTCATGAAAAGATTACATAATCACTACACTTACCTCATACGGTAAGTCTAAGTCAATCAAAAGCATTGATAAGCATCATTCCATTTTGCAAAGTGCTCACCTCGTCCTTTTCTCTGTGAGTGTGAAGACACAGACGCACTTCACACACAAACAAGAGCACATGCACGTTAGACTAACGACAGTAAGGTGTGGCTTGGCCGGAGTCAACCTCGTTCCCACGTACGATTTTGCCGCTCTATGTTGATTCCCACCATGCGCGATCTTAATGAAGGAATGCGCACACAGCGCATGCGGTCCAGGTTGGGAGGGAGCACTGATCTCATTACACTGGATGGGCAGCTTTTCTCTCTGCGAATTGAAGCGACTGCGCAGCCATCTTAGGCTATTCAGTACAGTGGTATTTTCCAAGTCACCGGCTTTAGCGCCGTGCACAAATGCACTTAGTGAATGGACTGAAGTTCGAGGCCATGGTATTGAATATCCTAAGATGGCCGCACGGTCATTTCAATTCACACATAGGCAGTTAATGCTGAGCTGCCTGTCCAGTGTATAGAGATCAGTGAGAGGGAGTCTATGACTCGAAAAGGTCATATTATTTGGGGTCTAGTGCTCAGTGTAGAATCAAGCAGGTAACAACGTTTCTAAGATCCATCCCAAAACATTATGCCTGCACTTTGCACAATGAAAGGTCTATTTGTACCATACACATGCGCCAATATGGCCCTTACCCTTTTAAATTAAAAGTTAATGTCAAAAAGAGGGGAAAGTATTGGAGTATTGTGACTTGAAGAAAAAAAGTTCTCTGCAAACTTTGTGCTGTCGGAAAATCACAGAGGGGCTCTTTATTTAGGGGAGAAAACCTTCAGCTCCCCGTCTTCGACACGGACATTTGACAAAAAAAATTAGAGGACAGAACAGGCTGATTGACAGTGAAGAATTATGGGATGATCTGCCCCCCAAAAACGAAGATGTACGACGGAAAATGCATCCGTTCATGCAATATAAAGTTATTTAGCACCTTTAATACATACACATTCCCTATACATCTTCACCAACACCTGTGAACTTGACACGTGATGCGTTAGGACATCGAAAATAAATAGGCTTCTCAGTACTTCTAAAATACACCGAGGGTGTATGGTCATTTTTAACGAACTGTCTTCAATTATAACTTAGCTAGACGTCTGTGAAGACGACGTCCTAAGTCACACCACGCCCCCTGCTCACTTTTGGCACTACCTTGTTGGTCATAGCGAAAATGCATCTTTTGTGTTGTGACCATTATTATAACTACCACATTGGTGGCAGTAAAAAAAATACATTAAAAAATTAGAAAATAAATCCCAAGTTAAATCGTTTACTGCACCGGTCTTTTCTAAAGTGCTATATATGTGTGCCGTTCGTAGACTAAAATCTTAATGATAGCGGTAATCACCTTGACTAAACAAAGACTATAAAGTTTTACATAACAGATAACTCTGACCTCTTGAGATATTATGGTGTTTCAAACGTACCTGCATATCAAAACTCTGCTTTGTACTGCTTTTAAAGATGGCAAATACCTTTATAAGTATATCTATACATAAACTAACTGATAAAATAAACATGATTTATACCTTTACCCCGTTTTCAAATTCGCTTCGAGAAAGCACCACAAGAAAAGGCCGGTACAAATTACAGTTACATTTATCAAGGTCCACTGGGATCATTTGCATTTAGATTGTATATTGATGGATTTGCGCATGAATTTTGCATTAAGAAGAAAGTAGAAACAGTGCATTTACTAGCAGACGAGTTTATGGGTGAAACAAGGTTTGACTTTCGCCAATATTCCAGGGGTGAGATTTCTCAGCTTTTCAGCTTTTTTGTTTTGGATTTCAACTTTTTCTCTCATTGACTGTATACAAAAGTATTGGCAAAAATATGGGAGATTTTCACAGTTCAGCTTCTTTATGCTTGTTTTTCAGCTGTTTTTAGCTGTTTTTTTATCATTGGTCAATCTCATCCCTGATATTCGTCAAATCTTGCCCCAAAGTCGCTCACGCGTAACAGTTACATGCGCGCAAATTTTCAGATGAATTAGACCTTGTACCAAAAGATTTTTTTAAATATCTTGGGGTTGCATCTGATGTTTACTGAAGGCTTGACGTCAACCATCCGTGGGAGTTTCATGCAAAATATCCTGGGGTTTCACTATTCCACTGCATTGTTTCCACTTAGTCGAAAAAAAAGTTAGTTAGAAAAATTCCAACATGCTGGCGCTATTTCAGATAGATGTCACTGAAATCCCTGGAAATTTTGTGCCAACAGTCCTGGGTTTTCACCTCCGTGTACGTCCGTGCCTAGGGTATTTTGACAAGTGCGTTCTCAACATCCTCGCTGGCATATATAATATTGCTATTCAATTTTGTGTTAAAACCAAAACGGACCGATAAAAATGTAAATGGTGCAAAGATCCTTCAAAGGCAAAAAGGGTTAAAACCACAAGTATTCACGGAAGATCGTAGTAACAACTCTTACGGAGGATTTCAGCTGAAGGCTCACTTGTGATCTGTAGTGAACTTCATTGGGTCATTCACAGTGCAACCAATGATGTCCCTTTCGACAATTATGTAACAGAAAGCCGATCTGGAAAGAATTTGGTTTGAAGCTTGTAAGATAGATCAGTACCCGTTACTTTTTAATGGGTAACATAGTGCTTACTCTCCTGTTAACTGTTTCCTATAACCATTACACAACTACCAATAGATTATAAATTTAACAAAAAAATAAATATTTCTCATAAAGTTCAATCGTTAACGTCCAACAATTTCAGCAATTAAATACAGTACCCCCCCTTGCAAATTCCGAGGATGAATCAGGTTTAAACAGTGACTGAAAGTTTCGCCGGTGAGTATTTGGTTGTTAGGGTCATGACCAGATTTGCAGCATTTTGTGTTCCAGTTTTTTTTTCAGTTTTCTTTGTTAGACGGAAAACGAACAACATCCANTTAAGTAACAATAGTCTGGAACGTGTATAGGGATTGGACATGTTGGGGGGGTACCCCTCGGTCTCATTTCTTGCCGGGTATAATTCACGCAAGATGAAAGGGGTTTCTCTGGGAATCGTTGCAGAAGAAGATCGAGAAACGGCATTAATACGAGGAAACTTCGGGACGGTGGAATAGTTAACGCTTGTACAAGAAGAAATGAAACAGAGCTCCCCTAAACCTATATTTCAAGCCAGTTAATCGGTTAAACAATCGATCATCCTAACAGACCTTTCTCTTGCTACGTTACGGGTGTAAGGTTCTGCGGACCAGTGGTTGGCAAATAATGGTTGGTTATAATCGTAAAGACAAAAAAAATAATTTTACATAAAGTTAAAACTCTAATGCAACCCCCCAAAAATAATACTACTGTTAAAATATCTCCGTAGTTCTGCAGTACTAAGGGCACGTGTGCGTGTTGCCGCAAAGACAATGGATATTTAGCTGACTACAACAGGGCAGCGCCCTCTTTGAAGCATACACACAAGAAAGTCTATAATGGTTATAATTAATTAAATAACCAGTAGGTCGCAGGTGGAGTCTGTAGCGGTGAACGTGATGTTCTCCTTGCTAGGTTCCATCCCCAGCTGTAGGGTTTTTGTTCCCAAAATTAAGCATATTCTTTTTCTGATTCGTGGCTATGGAGGAATTTTCTAGGGAAAAAGTCAGAAATTGTAAAGTGGCCTGATTCCCACCTCATAACTACAAAGGCACAACGTTGGCGCAGAACCAGACTAATTTTGTCACGGTAAGAATTTATAAGTCCAAAAAAGTTACTTCGCATGTGGCCGACAAAAACAATCATTTATTAGTTAAATTTGACATCGACAACTGAATATCCACTGCCCTTAGGCAAAAACCTATTGCAAACCAACTTAGGCTGAATTTTCGGCAATCTTCGGCCCCCTGTACAAATTTCAGGTAACAGAGAAAGATCTGTAAAGATGACACTCCCTACACCACTCCGTTATGCTACTCATGACGAGGATTCGATGAGATGATGAACACTTTCGGTGAAGAATTCCTCGAATATGTTGCTGGGATCTTTGGGCGCGGGCAAGTTGATGGATGTACATGTACTCTTGGATGTTCACAGGTGTTTTTGCCAGCCCACGTTGTCGCCATTTTGTTCTTTCAACCACTCGATGAGAGGTGCAAAATATTCTTGGATGGCCGATGGATCGATGAATTCTGAGCCCGTAAGAACCTCAAGAGCCTCCCACCATGGCACGCTGATTCCAAGGGACAGCATGTCACTGCAGAAATACAATAATCTACCGGTCAATCGATAATGATGAAGAAAACTTCGTTTTCATATATCAGGCTTCGGGGAACTGGACGACATTATGTCTGTTCGGTAATATTAGGGTGTCAGTTTTGGTCTCACATCTTTTTGGGGGCCATATTTCATCTTTTTCCCCCAGGGGGCGCAATGCTGATGGCCAGGACGAGGCTCGGGTAATGAAAGCAGTGATGCACCTGGTGGTTTTCCTCACAAAACAGCCACAGTGGCGCCCTCTAAATGTTATGCACGAGGTTGGCGTACAATGCAAAATACAGAGTGCGCGCTATGAACACCATTTAGGACGACAATGTTTCTTCAAATGCTTCTGTGTATCATCATCTGAAAGCATTCTTCACGGCCGTGAGTCTAGGCAAACTGGAGAAATTTCACCATAAAATGCTCCACCAAGAGCTAGCGGCAAAAAAGGCCATTCTGTGTCGCAATGAGCTTCCAAATAAATTTGGTTCGCATGATTGGTATGGACGACAGTAAACTGCAAAACGTCGACCTTGATATTCAAAACTGACTTCGTCGATTAAAAAAGTGCGTCGACTCAAGCTCTTGGTTGTAATTTAGACTAATTACGTTAATTCTCAGAAGAGCTGATAATGTGACCATGAGCTATCCACGCAGGTTCAAGCATGACCGTACTTACCGTAATTTCTGGCCTGCCCTCTTGGAGTTGTAATTATTACATAAATGCAATGGACCCACGTGACCTTTCTCCTCACACATCGCTCGGTGGAACTGAAACTGTATCACAAAACTGATAAAGTAGCTGTTGAAAGACAGAAAAAAGGGCATAAAAACGCTATTAGTCCCCATAATTCCACAAAAGTCATGACAGGCATGCATAGTTCCCTGGAAAGGAGTGACTGCATGTCGCTTAATACACAAAAAAGATTTCTAACGAACACCGACAAGGAATACCGACACTATGTCTTGACAGGCATTTTATTTTTGTATGCCGTGTTACCAAAGGGCACGGCTTTACTAATCCTAGCACCTGTATAGGTATTTGACTTCCACGTGCTTGAAACACCTAAAATATTAGCCTGCGGCTGCGCAAATGAGTTGGGAGAAATCTCTGAAAGGGGAATGGTAGAAGACATACAGCATTAGAGGGGCAGTTTCACGGAGCTGCTCAACGCACCATGCAGCCGATGGCCATATGGTTAATACCTACCTAACCTGCACAAATGTCATTTCATGTACACACCTTGTGTCTTGTTTTCACCCTATACGGCAGCTGATTTCCGGGATTTTTATCAATGGAAATTGCTTTGCAACTTTTCCCACATAGCAGACGCATGAAACACGACAGGCTATAGACGTTCAAAAAAGGTATCATCGTTCGGGCCTATCCCCTATTCATCTTACCGAATATAAGGAGTTCCTGAGGGAATGTGGTATTTAGCGCCGGGATCGAAGTCCTCTTCAGTCCGTTCAACAGGTGGCTTCAGGCCCTGGTACTCTTCCCTAATTAATCCAACACAGAACGGATTTATATGCATGTATTATACCACAGACAATTCACATGCTGAATTGCAGTGAAAATTTGACCCAAAATTAAGATTATGCTGTTCCATAGTCATAATCAAGCGTACAAACAATTATATCCCGATTGTTTAATTACTGTGCCAGAAAAAAAACTAGGTGAGCTCAGGTTCAGATGGTCCTAGTTCAGAATCAGTTAAATTGTAACTTGTGGTAGAAATCCGAAGAAATTTTGCTCTCCTGAATAGAAGGTTAGAATCATTATGCACGGACGGATGTGCTTCTTGATTACAGGGGAGAAGATATGTTTCTCGGAAGAGGCAAAGTTATCCAAGACGCAGTCAGGCTGAGTCTATTACATACCTCAGTTTCCACCACGCTTCATTGTACGATTCCGGCTTGATTTCACCTCGGAACACACCCCATCGCCATTTGTCAATCATTAACCCAAACGGCAAGAAGGCGATTTTGCTCAGGGCGACTTTCATGAGGTAGTTGATATCAGCCTCTGAAATATACACGTAAAAAAATTGTCATTTGAAGAGCAAAAACACTTATTCACACGTATATCGTGTGATAAAGTGTTGTTAAAAGGCCAAAGGCCCATTTACACAGACAGCGATAACAGATACTTTTCGAGATCAAAAAAATAAATTGAACACGGGTAGTCCTCTTGTACTGTTTACACTGAGAGCGGACAAACTACCGTTGTAACTAGAAACCTGAGCGATACTTCAGCTGTACTGATTTTATTGAAGTCCACGTCCAAAGGTGTACTTTATGTCTGGGAAATGAAACGGTTTTAATAATGTCTACACGTATTCATAACACCGTATGTTCAGTGTTTGGCCGAGAACTTGCACGAAAATTCACAAGCTGACTCCTACTGCTTATTGCTTACTAGTGCTGACATCGGCACTCGACCTACGAGCTTGCCAGGGTCAGCTGCCCAGACTGAGTCAGTTGCAGGCACTATTTCCAAAGCTCTACGTCGGGGAGTGTGCATAAGCTCTCAGACAAATTAAACACTCAGCAAACAGTGTTAGGCCTATAAATAATTATACGTTGGGGTAGTTAAGACGTCTGCACTAGTAAGCCGGAGGTGGTGGGTTCGATCCCACACAAGTGAGCTTGTGAATTTTCTCGCAAGTAGTCGGGCAAAAAAAAATGGGCATACAAGTGTTAAGAATACACGTCGGTGAAAGTATGTACTTTTGCATTGAAGGCATTTTCAGCCAGTTAGATATGTGCTCTTTGTATTCATGAGCACAGAATCCTTCCAACACATTTTCTCCTGTGTGTAGCCCTTGAAAAACCCATCACTGTTTGGCATCCCAAGGTTGAAAATTTAAAATTTCCTTAGAAAACTTGGTTCAAAATTTTACACCATGCGAGACACCATTTTACAGCTTCATGAAAGCTTGGCACATACCCCTCCAAAAACAAACCAAAAAAAAAATCCATAGCGATGACATTTGAAAGACCCGCAAATAACAGGCTTATGGGGCCCTCAATATGCACCTCAACACTTGCGCCAAGCATTGCGTATCGTCAAAATCGCTCTCGGAGCAATTTTGACGGCCGAATGGAACATGCACATGTGATATGTTAATGGAGTTGATTTCTGTATCCGTGAAAGTGAAACGCATGAACTCAACGTGTACGCACAGCACCCAAAGAAACGTACATAATTATGGAAATAAGGAACCTTTAAAAGGATTGCCCGTCCATCCCGCAGCTCTTGAAATCGCCTCACTCTCTGTAATCATACGACGAGTGCGATTGTATATATGCACGTTAATGCATCAGTGTGAAAAGGAGACTTTCACCTTTTCACTGATCGTTCACCACTTTCTGCTGGGATGATTAACACATCAATGCGGCGTTTTGAATAGCTGCCTACTTTTCGTATTCAGTTGCCTTAGGAGACTTTAACGGGAGTGATACCGGAAGAATTAACAAAAGTCAAAAAGGTTGAACGGCTGGACATCTTTTATACGTGAACACAATGGTCGCGTTCTGGCTCTGTTTCTGACCTCTTTTGATGTAAATATTACGTGGAAATACTTCACAAGTTTTGCGGAAGCCCTTTTCTTTTCTCCCTCTGTTGCCAATTTGTTTTGATATTGAGGGTTTGATCACAGAATCAGAAGGAGAGTTTGAGCTCAAACCGTGTTGTAGCCGACGAAATCAAAGTTCCTTTAACAAAATTCTGCTGTCACAAGACTGGATGACATGATGACTTCGTGATGGCCTTGCAAGTAGGGACTTACGAAGGGCTGAATTACAACACTGCTTCCCCGTCTCAACGCAACTGCACGTGCGCTCAACCAACTATACCGGCTCGAGAAATACCGGAGGCTCCAACTTTACAAGCTCACCTTTATTGCGTGACACTTTATCAAGCAGACCGATCTCGTGTAGGTAGTCCTGGGTGACCACCGACAGGGCGATGGTATCCCCAACCGCCTCGTGAAATCCCGGATTGGCGCCGCTGCTGAACACCACCGGCTGGCGGTGGTACTGCAGGTAGTATTCGCAATGACCCATCTCATGATGCACCGTGTACAGGTCCTCCATCGTGATTTCAGTGCACATCTTAATCCTGAAAGTAGCATCACAGAGTTCCCAGAAGAAAAAAAAAGTAAGCAAGTCCCTTGCATCCATGCTTATGCACTTGAGAACGAGTCTCCGTTCAAGTCACATGTCTCTCAGAGCTACTCTTATTTAGATCCCTTGTCTTTAAGAAAAATAAGATTCAAATGAATCGCAAAGTCTGTACAAGCACAAATCCTTAACACAGCAGACGCACACACACTATGACTTTCCTATGCTTCAAATTTTGTTCCACTTAAGTCTAACCCCCTAAGATGTATGTAAAATCATTTGAAAATTAGAGGTCCTCAATCCTCTTATTTCCAAATAATGTTTAGGGCTTTTAACGCTCAAACTATGTATTTCAGTAAGGGAATAAATATGTGCATAGCCGGTGTGGCTCGGGCATTATCAGCGTCCATTCTCCTGAGCCAGTCTTAAACCCACTTTTGAAACCGGCAAGCACATATTTGTTCCTTTATTAAGAAAGCAATAATGATGGATCTCGATTCAAAAGCAAACACATTTTAAGTGATGAAACAGGCGATGAGAATCTGGATCCCATACAGAGAGGAGTCTAGAGTAGCTGCAATGCTACCAATGATTAATATTGATTCATTGATTAGCTTAGGGATAATGATACTCGAATATCAATCATAATCTCTGACGATGACAATCTCTTCCCTCGACTAGATAACTTCTAGTAGGTTCTGAAGCAATTCTAGCTCCCTGCTACTGTGTAAGTTCTGTTATACTTTTACCTCACTTCTCTGTTCTTGAAGAAATTGTGAGCCGATCCGTGGCAGACAACCTCCCGATCCTTGGGTTTTTCCAGCATGGAGTTCTCCCAGAAGGAGTCGGGCATGGGATCCATGCCAAGGGACTTGAAGAACCTCTCCGCCACCTTGAACATCTTGTGGACCGTGTAACCTTGGCGACGCATCTCCTGGGTCACGTCCAGGTCTGGCACGTCGGGGTAAGGGATGACCAGATCGTAAATGTTGTTCCACTGTTGACCCCACATGTTGCCTAGAAAAACAGAAGAATCCCACAAAATAGCACATTTGACATTCTTACGAATGCTGGGTTTTGATCTAAGGTTAACACTAAGCACTTTTCCTATGACAATTCACCCTTCTTGTTTGTGTGCGCCTGTTAATTCTTCGTTTTGGAACCATTCAGCAAGATCCTCAAAAATCCTCCACTGTGCGGTGCATTTTGCCAAATTCACAGTCGTGGTCCTTTCAAGGAGTATCAAGCCAATGTAAATTAACGCTCTACGCTTGAACATTTTGATTCCAAACTGTAAAAACTCGGGTGTTAAAATCAACACGTTGGGGTGTTATCAGATGACCACACCATAGGGTGTTACTTTAACACTGAAGATGTTATTTTGCACACCTATAAGTGTTACAGTGCACTAGAAGGTGTTACAAGTAACACCAAATAACACCAAAATTTTCACACCAGTGAAAAGTGTTGGTGTAGTCTTCTGATAACACCGCAGGTGTTAAATTTAACACCCCAGTTTTTGCAGTGTAATAAATACACCAACGACTTTTCACTTTAAAGTCGATTTAGATGCTGCCTGGCTCATGCATGCATGATCAGTCAGCTATAAAGATCATCCTGCATGCTTCGTGGAAGTCGGCCATGTGCAGATAATGACTTCAGGAAGGTAAGCAATCATATTGATGTGCGTCACAAAAGTAATGACTTGCCAAGTAGATGCGCCGGTATCAAGCCGTTGGTGTCCACTTTGTCCTTGCCGTAACGCTCAGCTAGTTTTCGGCGGACGTAGGCGTGTAACTGTTGGTACATGGGTTTGACTGCGTCATAGATATCGCCCAGCATTTCTTCAAACGCGTCGCCTCTCATCTCGTATCTCTCCTGCCACACTTCGCTTTCGTCGGCATAAGCTGCAGCAAAAAGGTATTACACATGTACACCACTAACTTCTATCAAAATGGTTCCTTTGAACTAATCCAAATGTATGACAAGGCTGACGGCGAGAGTGTGCATCTGCTAAGCACTGTCACGCATAAAACATCGGTTTTATTCCGATGGGATTATTTTCTTTCAGATGGAGTGATAACAGAAAAAAAAATGGATAACAGTTTGTACACGCAATGCGTGTTTCCTCAAGACAAGGAATTTCGGAGGCAAGAAATCCAAACAGGCGAGTATTGTGCTATTCAAACTTCACGAGAGACGGCAGCCAAAGCCAGCAACCCATGGCTGCCGGTACTTACAGTTGGTTCTCGCCCCTTCATTCTTGAGCTCGACATACTGTGGATATAAGGGGCGTATCTTTCTACCAACTGCATCGCGCCACCCTTTCCACGCCCACAGCAGTTCGTCGTAGTCTCGCTTGTTTGCCATCAGGTCCTCCAGGTCCGGCTCCAGGGTCAAACATTCCCCGTTCTCCCGGCACACTGTGCCCTTGCCGTAAATGTTCTCCATTTCGTTCGCAATCCTAGTCATGTTTCTACATATTGAGGAAGAAAAGGTGTATACAGTCATAACAACCGTCTGCCAGGTTGGGTGTCCATTCTCCCTTTTGAAACCATTGCAATCTGTTACAGTGGAAAAAGTGAAGTTTTACAAGAATAATCTTCAACTTTATTACCTGGAGGAGTAAATCTAAATATAGAAACCAATCTCTTAAAACACTTGGGGGTCTTGAGAGGCCAGATAAGCTGATGAATAGTTGGCACCTCCTCCCTATAGCACGCCAACATTACACGGCAGCAGGAATTCCAGCCAATTCTGTAAGCATGGCATCTTCGTGTCTTATTGAAACCAACAAAACAGCTCTTTCTGCTTTGCCAATTTGCGTACATGTACATAACCGCAGGTCTATGGCGATGTGCACGCTGGAGAAGAAACACGAGACTTCATCGACGACTGATTCAATGTGTACATGTAGCGAGTGTCATGATCCCCAACCAAAGAGTGTTCATGACCCTTTGAAAGTCATACAATTCATTCCTTAAAATGGAATCAAAACAAGGTGGATGTGAACAAGACAAACTGTAGTTTTCGTCATTCTTACAACCACTCCTACAGACTTATTATTCAGACAAAGAAATGGAACTAAGATTTTCACATTTTTAAAGATGAAAACACATAATGGGTTGTCGGTTGGAGTTCAAGGTTTAGGAGCGATAAATCATGGACAGGCAGCGATAGCATTCAGAGTTCTGTTCTTGTTTGATGTTTGGATGCTCTCGGTCTTCCAAGACGACTACCGATGATGTGCGGCAGAATGGAGAAAGGGAGCTTTTCTATCGGGTCCTTTAGAAAATAAACAAGGCTGGTGTGCCGCTCTCGATGAGATCACACAAACACAGGCAGATTACAAATGACTTCAGAATCCAGAGACTCGGATCCAAGTCCAAAAGTCCGACGCAGTTGCCGCACCTGACCAGGCAGCACTACGGTGCAAAAGCTCCACGCTGCCGTCTACGTTGCCGAGCGACATCAGGCAACCGTCAAATGGCGGACCCCCGGCCCGGGTACCCTATAACGCGTGCCCCACCAGGCTAGGGCGAACTAGTTCGCTCAATGTCCCTTCTATTCCGACGGTGAGGGATGAAAGGAGCACCCTCAAATTCGTCTGTCCAATTTAAAAGGGAGGAATATTCCAGACATGAGCGCCAAAAGTTCTAGCTGCTGAGTGAGTCGCTACACTGGCAATGTTAGGAGTTTGTGCGTAAGACTGCTCGCCCTAAGTTTAACTACTCGCTACACTCAAGTCTTTACGCCACTATTTTCTTCAAACATAAAACAATTATAAGTAAATTGCCAACTCACAAAACTTTAACACAGTCATACAGGAAATTTATCTACTTACCACATAAACACAAGATTAATAAGTACTTAAACCCCTTGTAAATGCATGTACATTATCAATATAAGTAATATAACTTTATATTGCTGCTTTGCAATTACATGTATAATATGCTTCGGGGCTCTGTTACTTGCATTCACAATACGTTTCAGGTACACCATATGGCACCTAATAAATACATGCAAGTACATCCTGTCGAGTTGCCTTGTTGTATACTCAAGCATGTTATCACAAGCCAACATTAAAGGGCTCTACTCAAGTACAACACAATAGGACACACTGGACCAATATTGGTTAATCACATTGCCGTACTTTCCAAATCATTTCTCAACTTGTGCTTTGCACGTGTGTGCTCTTGTCACGTGGCCAATATATATATATGAGTATCAGTCGGGTGTCAAATTTCGCTTACAATAAGACTGCGCTACATGTACTTACTCGCGTTTTGCTCTGTCGTTCAAGTAACCTCCTCTCAACAGCAGCATAAACTGACGCTTAATAGAGGGGTCCTGGAACATGGACGTATCGAATTGACGAGCTTGGTTCTTCATCTCTAAGGAAAAATCCCCTATAAGCATCGTGGAATTCTTGGTATACTGTGACAAGAAACAAACGAACAAACCTTTCTGTAAAAAGGCAAAACAGGTTTACCTAGTATTGCTTCCTGATAAGTTGAATTATTCCAGTTTTCCACGGTATTTAAGCAGCAACTTTGGGCCATATCCCCACAATATTCCCAGAAATTTTAAGATGGATGAGTTACATTGGTGCATTGGCAGCGATACTTTACAAAGATATCAAAAGACCCAAATAATTATGAATTTTACTTCTCAGACATTTGATGACAGATTGGACGGAACATCGCTCGAAAATTATTCTTGGACTTTGTCGTGGAGTGCATGTTGTGTCCAGTCAAGGGGCATCAGAACCAATATATCGAGGAAGGCTTCAAGAATTGGCCGAGACGCTTTGTCGAGAATTGCTCCTCATCATCTACCCACGAGCAAGAGCAGCTTTGCAATTATCGATGCCTCTCATTGGTCAGAGGTGCAGGGCATCCAATCGTGTACTGTCTCAAGGGTCAATAAATTATGTCAAGGCGGGCACGGACGTATAGAAAATAGCAACTTCCATAACTCTTTTTAAACATCGTTTTTCTGAATATTAACATACAGCAACAGATACAAACTTGCATGCATATAAATAAAACAATGTTTTCATCGACTCAAGTATCCCAATCATTGCCTTTAACCCGTACCTCCATAGAGTGTATATAAAATCATATTGAAATCGGAGGATTTAGGAGTGTTAGGCTTACGCAAATATAAGTTACTTGCGCTCGTATTATTCTGAATAACAACCGAACCTCTTATGTTAAATGTTGTCCTTGTACATTTTGGATTGTCCTCGAAATAACAACATCCTGAAGTAACAACATCGACCGACAAATGGAGCACACAAAAAGCCGGTTGAGGGTAAAAACGGGAAATCAAAGTTTAAGAGCTAAAATCATAAAGACTTCGACAATTTACCAGAGAGTTCTGAGCCGTCATGTTAGTCTGGAAGTTCCAATTGAAGTTTGATCCAGCATACGCTGTCTCAACCGACAGGTAATCTAGTTCCCGTAGCCAAGCGGCCGCTAGCTCCTCATTTGTAATTTGCTCACCTGACAGGAATAAAGAAAACCGCGTGCAGAGAAACTGCATGAAAGGAACGAAGTGTCACAATCACAATCAACATCCGGGCTACCGTGAGTGCTTCCTATGCTGGTGTGTTAAGTCACTTTCTCTGAAAACGTTTAACCCTGAACACTTGATTTCCTTCAAAATTTACATGGACTCATCGAAAGATTTCAAGAGTTAGGGAAAGCGGAGCCACGCCACTACAAAAATTGCAAGTTGGGCTTAACACATGTTCTGTTGTTCCTACGCACCAACGGTAAAACTCAGGGAAATCCCTCAAAAAGTCGAGGGATTCCTTTTTAAAATTACCACAAAACATAAAGCTTAAAACAAAATGAACCGACTGATACTAATGGACAAAGTCAAAACGGGCTCTGATGCTGACAGAGAAATGCGTTATTTATCAGCTATATACGGTACATTTTACACAAAACATACATGTACATGACAAGTAGAGCGCCGCTATAACAAACACTGCGCACATGCAATACTGATCGCTGAAGCTGTTGCTCGATATGGCAATTTTTGGTCGCCGATGCATCCCGCCCCTACCCACCCAAACGTGTGTATTACGGGATTACGCCAGCTGTACGACATGGACATACCCCTTAGGTAGCTGCAGCATTCATGGATGCCTCCACCTATCGAGCCCCATGCTCTAATGATGCAATCGTAGATTTGATCTCTGTCTTCACAGCACAGGTTACGCAAGAGCGAGGGTGAGTGCTCCTTGATGATTTCAAGCTCCAGCATGGCGCTCGTCGGGGAGAACTTTGCACCGGCACCTTCCAAGCTGACGAGAGCAAGCACGAGGGCGACCAAGGCGAAACTGGGACGAGGAAGTCCCATGATGGCTCACCGCTTGTTGGAGAGTGTAATTGCAGCTTAAAAAAATCAAAGACAGCCAACAATGAAGTCAACGATCAGAGGCCCACTTTTCACATCTATGCACACAATGAAAGAGCTGGGGAAAAGAAGTCGAAACGATGGCAGACTGAAACACAACAGTACACCGGTACTTATCAATTGCCTGAAAATTTGGGCAGCAGTCTCAAGCGTCACACTTAAACACACTTACAATACAATTGATTCAATTCAGTCAAACGAGGATACTGATTTAAATCAATGGGAGTCATATCTCAGTGTCGTCTCTTCACGCCTTGCTGGTTTTACATCTCAATTTTCCACAACAGACTCATGCATTATGCATGAAAAGAACACTGATGTTCCTTTAGTCAAGACTGGATTCATGTTAATCAATAAAGAGAAAAAAAATCTCCTCCCTAAGATGGTTTTTAATGTTTCCCCCTCACTGTTTACGGTATCAAAACATATTGGACAATTTTTTTAAAAAAGAAAAAGGGTTACAAAGGAACTTTAGTTAACCGTAAAAAAAATCTTAGACAGAGAAAAAGGCCACTGAGAAGGGCTTTAATTTTTGTTTTTTCCACTATAATGAAACGAACTTGATCCGAATCGATTCAATAGCACAAAAGTTTTGGGTAATCAGCAAATGTTTCGTGCCTAAAAAAGTCAACCTAGGCCTATACTGACTAACTTTATCAGTATCAATATGGAAAGGTTTGACAATATATTTCACACACACACATTTAAGGGTGGGAATAACAAAAGTAACTCTTCCACGTTGTTCGTAAAATGGTTTTGGTGAATTTGCCATCAGACAGTCGCCATTAATTTTAGTCTGACAGGTAAATAGTTTCTCCAATCTAACTCTCGCTAGGCATTCCCTTCTTTGTACAGATTTCGTGAGTAATTATTTGCACTTGCAGCAAATGTGTGTGCGAAACAGTTAGGTTGATTCATCGGTTAAAAAGACTTTCATATTTTCTTAACCAATCTCTTAGGCAAACACCTTGGTGCACCAATTTATCTGAAGAGGTTGTCCAATACCGCCTACTCCGTTTAAAACGAAATGAGAAAATGGCAGGTTAGGTCTTTCATCGGCCTCGTTTATTCCGCGGGAAAAGAATAAAACGGTATGTGAATGAATGAATGTCGACTGGTTCCCAGACTGAAATATACCCTCATCTTTAATAAAAAAATAAATAATAAAAACACCGGTTTCGTATTACATGTAATTGAATAATTATGCCGGGAAGACGGAGTGTACTTAAGGGATGTGCAGTTGTATGCCTGTAGTTGAGAACTGTGGTGTCGAGTTGAGTCGACAAAACGTGCACGGTGCCGATGAGATGATAATTACTGTGGTGGTAATTGTTTGTTAAATTGTTAAACACTTCAAGTGGAAATCCTGTCCTGTGAAGCAAATTGAAATGAATTACGCGGGTTTTTGTATGATAAAGGGCACACATTCTGCCTATAATCAGTCGTATACTGCTTAAAAATTACTTCTTGTCTAAAATGTGTCTTCGTCCTGGGCAAATGACATGCATGAATGAACACTACGTGTAGACTATCTTTACTTAATTGATTAATAGCCTCGCAGGTGGCCCAAGAGATTGCTTTAAAAAGGGTCCACAAGAGTGTGGTTGCAAACCGTGTGTACATGTACAGGTTTTATGCAAAGTCTGGAGTTCGGTTTCGCGCATGTGTTGCCATAAGAGACATTCTGATCACTGCAAACACGACTAGGAAGAACAAAATTTTGAACGGGGAACCAGCTCTACACCAAAATGCTACAACATCCACTAATACAAGTATTAACACTTATCAACCAGCAAAAGGGTCTATAAATACTCAGTATTTTTCTCTTGGCCAACGTTCTTTGATAATTAGTGCAGGAAATTCGACGGGCTTACAAAAAGCAAGGCGTGTGAGTGCCGTGCAGTTCCCACTACCGTGACTGGAGGGCCAGCCGACCCCTGCTCCACGCAGCTCCCGTCGTCACCGGCAGGGTTTAGACGTGACGGTTAAGTTCCAACAGCGCTCAGTCACACGACTAACATGTGGCCAGAAACGAGCTGCATACAGAGAGGGCAAAATACAGATATCCAACAGTTTATACATCCACCGTCCGTTCAGGTTGAATCCGTAGAAGTTCAAAGCAGAAAACCCGCAACTTTATCGTGGGTCGTTGGCGGACTGCAAACTGTATATACTCGGGCGGTTACGCGGCGCTTGATCAGCAAACACAGGTACTGTACGTGCAAACCGCTACCGAGCGCATACAGGTCACACCTACACGTAGGCAGTAGGCATGTATCCGTCACTTGTCGTCGGATACGCAAGGATGAACACATTTGCATTTGCCATTCCGTTTTCAGTTTACATTTCGCGCAACCCGCGACACTGAAGATGTGTCTTCTTTGGAAATACTGGACAAACGGAAGGCTTTTGTTGTCGGCCTGTAAGGCTGTCTAGAAACCGAACAAAATGTGCACTCTAATTGTAAATATTGAAACAGACTTACAAAAGCCCGCGTTGTGAAGTTTTCTGTAAAATGGGGTGAGTGGGGATTTTTGTAGGTTCAAAATGGCGGCTCGTACTTTCGAATGCAATTGTTTGTTGCTGTATATTCATTTACTACATGTTTTAAGTCTGCATAATTATGCAGAATAAAGGAAACATATAATATTTTTCTTATAAATATTAATTATTATATTTATCACACTTTTTGGAGTGGAGCTACGGCCGATGGGGGGCGGGTGTCGCCTAACCTACAGCTGTAGGCCGGCCCACATGTAGCATACAGACAAGGCACAAACTACATGTATTTCAGCATATCTTCTACGCGTCGCGAACTCGCCTGGTACAAACCAGTCCACGGCCGAGATAATGAGGCGAGGCGAGGGACGGGGGAAGAGAAACAGATCGAAAGTTAATCAAGTACAGATCGAGCCATCGATGCACATCGCTGCCTATAGTCAAGTGCAATCCTTATAAGGTTGCGCACACTAGGGACGGCTCGCGCGCTGAACTATTATAAGCCACTCGATTGGTTTCATCACCGACACGTCCGGCTAGCGATGGCAAAGACATAATGTATGGACTTCTCACCTCTGCAGTTTGGGGCGAATTGTTCACTTCTCTGTTAATATTTAGCCTAGCAGCAATACAATCAGGTCACACTTTTCCTCCATTATTTCAACCATGCACCTTACTCTCTGCAGCCAAGGTGCGAAAGATTCCTTTACAAATGCAACGCATATCAAGAATTGCTTGGCCTTGTAACAATTCCAGCAAGTGTGAAGTTGTTGGGATTCGGGCCACGTTTTAAAGAGGGTACCCATTCGAAGGTTTGTCTCCTGGAAAGAATCCCTTGTTTTAATCCATTTACGCAATCCGCGAGGGGTTATCGTCGTCCCTTCCATCCGCTGCTGGGACCGTGAAGGAATCTGTTGGGAGTACAATAATTATTTCCGTGTCCAACTTTACTAACAAGTAGCCCTGAGCGGGCACAAATGAATATATGGATGAGAATCTCGAGTTGTAATTTCAACACTCCTAAGCGATTTGCCTGCATGCTTTCCAGAGCATTCCTCCGGCTATTCTTTTAAGGCGCTAATCAAACAGTAACGTCAAAATAAAAAAGCCGCACAATACCCTCCGGCGAGACCCTGTTTTCAGTGAGCTTATTCAGAAATTGACAAAAATATGTGTCCCCTTTTCCAATTATAAAATGACAAAAAATGAACTCGTACATAAAGCTCCATCGGAAGGAACTAAACCAAGTATAATTCCAAAAAAAAAGATGAAGCCTTTAACCAACTGTCGAAATGATAGAGATATATTTCTTATTTGAAGTGTGGACTGTGATTTCTATGGAAAGGTATTCCAGGAGATTTCTCAGTATATTTGAAGGCTGTAGTCAGTTTCACTGTTTCTTTTCAGAGATCAGTGTGAAACTACGGATCTGGTGTTCTGTCGTATCTTTTCCAGATGTATGCAGGCCTATTTGTATTTCACCGCATGAGGTTTGCGGCAAACGACCACCTTGAATCTCTTTCCAGTTCAAACAATTGCCTTTATTTCGGGCGGCAATGCGTACGTGTTCCAGACAATATAGCATCCCCTTGGCAACGCTAGGGGAGAATGTTAGGACACGAAGGAGAACATGAGGTTGTTTTGCAGGCTTTTGTCACAGTTTGGTTTGGTCTGATCGCCAAACCACTTCCCGCTTTAAGCATTTAGCTTATTTATTTGATTGAGGTAGGAACAGCGAGGCGGGGTATTGCGTCCAATGATGTTTATGTCGTCTTGAGAGTTTTGAGGAGAAGCTGTTCTCTGGCGCACCATACCCACCTTATGTGAGCGAAGGGCTGCTGTGAGAGCTTCCTGAAAGAACAAGATAAGCCAAAGTGGGCCATATCGATCGTATTATAGGAGGAGCAACGCACCACACAACGAATTGTTAACGATGACGGCAACAGAAGCCGAGGCAGAGACTACTAATTTCAAGGTGTCATAAAATGGGGAAAAAATTGGATGACATGTTGAGGAAAGTGGCATGTGCATCAATGGCAGACGTGCCTTTTCGAAGGTTGCGAAAATGTCAGGTTCTTGATTAAAACTCATGCCTGAGAAGTTTCTTAGTGGTTTGAGGCCTAAAGAAATCTTGATTTGTTGTTACTAAATATATCTGAAAAAAATTCTTTAAATTTGATTTTAGAATATCAAGTGCAAGACATTTAAAGTGACTCCACCGAGTCTCTTAAATTCAATTATAGCCGCCACTTTTCATTTTGAAAGAAACTGTGAAAATGTTTTTTTTATGCAGTCACTCAGTGGTAATAAACTACAAAATACAACAAAATAACTCTTTCTGAACTGTGGCGCCAAAGAAATCTCAAACATAATGAACTAAATGTACCGCTCTAAACAGCCTAAAAAATGTCGACGACAAACATATGGAACAAAGCCCCAAAAGTAACCGTCCTAAATCGCAAAGGAGTAACCTTGGTGCTGATGAAAGGTATACCTTTCGGTCATATATTGTGTCATTTTTGCCCGAGACAATGTTCCATGACAAGCACTATATATTTCGACAGTTTGGAGAGCGCCCTCAGAATTTAAAATTATTTCGGAGTCTACGACCAAGCCCAAAGTGTTATGTTTTAAGGGTCAAAAATAGTTTAAATGTAAACATTATTTCCATCAATAAATTAACGAAGACTTGTATCGAGTATATATTGTCTTTTTTGACAACAGTGCACTATTTTCAGCATGATACCAACTTCACTTTGCGGGGCTCGTGTATTTCTAGTAACGGCATATGTGGCAGCCTTTGTATATACCTTTTTGGTTTTAGAAACAAGTACAAAACAGATATAAACTGCATTATGAGTTGGCAATACAATATTATATTTCTCCGGAGTACCAGTATTTGAGAAATGAACGGCGAGCAGTTTTGTGTTTGCCCCACTGGGACATACCTGCCTATACGGGTTTGTCTTCTGGAAGAGCTGATACAGTTTGAGCTATCTGGATCGTTTTACATCGGGCAAAACTTACTGGGGTCAGTGAATTTCACGCTGAGCAAAGACTTCATCATTAAGACTAACAGCATACTCAATCAACGTTCGTATTTTCTGATCCATATACCCCATCTCTGATAAGCGATATGGATTCAGGGTTCTATCATAAATCCTCACGGATACTGATGTCACGTTACCAAGGCAACATTAAAGAATAAAGGGCTGTGTGACAGCCGCAATGTTGGGTTCTCTTGAATTTCCTCTCTTTTTTTCTTTTCTTGAAGTCCATTTCATGAATATCTGATGAGATCAAATATACATGCGCAACGACGAAAGCTTGAAAACAGTTGGTAACCATCGCTGGAGATTCTGATAAACAGCTTCGGTACACTGAAAATGAAAAAAATGAAGTCAAAACGAAATATTTGCTTTGAATTATTAACCAACTGAAAAACTATGAATTATTATTAACTCTTAAAAATTTTATCATCCACATAGCTCATTTACTGTTAAACGCTTATAAAAATGAAGTAATATATACGGTGTGGTTTTTAAGTTGTGACATGCACATGAGGTAATACATTCAACATTCGGAATCGCCTTTCAGTCGTGCACTATATGCTCAAACAGTAAATTGTTCAACTGACCTGGACTACTGAGTATAAGGCAACATCGTCAATTTACACACAGATCTTGCGTTTCGCTCATTAATAGAATTATAAGACAGCCAGCTCTCTGCGGCTACCCCACGATCGACAAACATCACCCAATCCAAATGGATAGAATTTTGCCAGGAAATCTCAGAATTATCCGGAGCAAGCTTTCAGGAGAAAATGTAAGGGGGGTGCACACTTACTTAGGTCCGTGTAACATTGAAGCAAATGGAGCCAGGCCGTCTGGGAAGCAATAGGCAATGCGCAGTAGCGAATACAACGAAGCTATTGGCGGGCTTTCGAGGCTGATGTGCTTTGTAACACAGATAGAGCTTTGGCAGCGCAAACGGTGCTCACTGAAGTACCTCGCTGCGCTGGCGATGGAAAGGTTTAATCCTCGATGATTCGAACAAGGAAACACATTTTTTTTCCAAAGGCTTTACAATAAATGAAGGTCTTAACGAGAGGACCATGGCATCAGAGTGGCTCTGAAACCCGACTCCGCTACCCCAGTAAGTCGATCTTGCCTTAGGTTTTAACGAAATTCAAACTCTGGCGACAGAATGCACTCAAGCTATCACAGTTTGTCGTCAAATGAAGAAAGACTACACCCTTTCGTTGGCCAGTGCTGCCTTGAATTGCATGTGATATTTCTTGACCTGTCACTCGACTGTCTCCATTATTAGTTTTTTTGGTCAACATTTTTGTTACTGTATATCCCCCTTTTGGGACATTGCAACACTTTGTGATGTTTTACCACAGCGGTCTAAAACTTGACCGTCACTTTCGCTTCTTCGTCATGAAGAATACGCGTCACGTTACTATTCGCGCCCTCAGGCGGTCGTATTGGGTGGACAGCGCCGAGACCTATTTCATGTTTGATGGACAAAGTGATGCAGGTCACGAGGCCAGCGATCTTTCCAAAATGCTGCAGTACCCATGCAGCCATACAGTTCGACTTCACCAACCAGTGTGCACAGTTTCATCTGGAAAACGACCGAAAAAGTCACTGTTTATAGTTTTTGCACAGGCTCTATGCCCCTTTGTGCTGTCAAGACGTACATGTATAATGGTAGGCCTATCCAAGTTGACGCTTTGCAAAACGAAAGTTGGCAGTGTTCAAACAGAAATTGATAATATTCCAAAACGTAATCTTGATGAGACAGATTGAAAAGATTGAACATGCTGCCTCGGCAGAAGGGCGACATGTGTTTAAGACACCATGTAAACATCAGCAGGACTAGTGTCTATTATTTTGAAAACAACTAAGAAAAAATGCAACAGCACATTAAAAAAATATCTAGGGTTTTCGAGGATTATTCTTGGCGGATCGAGGAGTTCTGTAAATTTGAAAGTGTATGGTAACACTGAAGATGGCTGCTTCCGCAATAATAAATAATGAAATTCTAAGACACGTAAACCAGTGTTGTGAGCTCTAAAACATAATATATTATCCCATTAATTTCGCATTAAATTATTTATTTGGTTTTTTTATCGTCGTAATCATTCTCAGTCCATTTTTTCACTTCTATCATAATATTTCTGGTATTGAGCAGATGCACATGATGAGGCTTACGCCGGAGCTGACGGGGATTTCTATGTAGCCCTTTGTGTCAACAAAATATAAGAAAAAAGTACGCTCCAAAATTGCATGCTCGTAATCCAGCTCTTGCACGAGACTCATCACGCGATTTCTTTTTTTTCTTTTTTTTTCCTAGAGTAAGGGAAATGTGTAAAGTCCCAAAGCCCTCAATAGACAGAGAAGCAGTCAAGGCTCTTAGCTACTTCAGCGCACGCATCTATTATTCATGCTTTGCCAATAGGGGAAACTAAACACGGGAAATAATTTACAATTTTAGTGCGAGCTGCCCTACCATATGTTACACTAGAGGAATAGAAAAGGACTTCTGGTCTTCACATCAGGGAGCTCTAAAATGACTAACCAAACGCTCTTTCCATATACAACGACTAATGAGATACTCGTGGAACCGAACGCGACAGTTATTTTTTTCCCGTTGGAGCTTCTTGTCAACACCTCATATCCGGAGGGGGTTGCTGTAATGAAGTCACTGTTTTAAATGAATTTTCATTATTTTCCTTATGGTCGATTCTCGTACAATGCATTATGAGGCATCGGCTTAAGGTGACCATGCATAATGAGCGTGTAGGAAGGATGCGAACATTGGGATATGCAGTGGTGGATGGCACAAACCGTGAAGTGGCATGTTCGTCGCTTGGAGTTAACACTTGTGTTTTTTAATAAGCTCCAACAAACCAAAGCCATTTCAAACAGGCTTGAAACAGGTATTAGACTGGTCTTCCTAAGGAACAGGAACACACAGATGCACGGAAATTTGCCCCTAGTTGATTGATTGTGAACAAACTTTGGAATCAAGGGCTGCGTATATCCACATGGGTCTGTGATTTCCTAGGCATATACGCCATTATGTCATGGCACTGGTAAACTCAAGATGGACTTGTGGGAAATAAATTGTGAAAGAGTTCCATCTGGACGGTGTAATTAAATGAGTTGCGTGAATTTAGGTAAATAAATGTTTGCCGTTGACCCTTATAAGCGTACTGGGAAAAGGAAAACTACACTCCAGTAAAAGAACAAAATAAAATCACAGTGGATCGGGATGAGGTATAAAAAACAAACTATTTTTCATTGCTGTGATGGCGTCGCGTAATAACAGATGGCCAACATGTAAAAGAAGATTATGGAGTTTAATGTGTCTATTTCACGGATATACAAGAAGTGTATGTTGGCCTACTAATTTTCCTGTAGATATAAAGTCTTAAAATGTCAACCGCGGTTCTATTTCTAAAGTCGCTGAGAATTTTCCATTACATTATAATCATATGCCTGACATGATACTTTCCATACTATAAGCTCAACATCAGCCAGGGACCCCTCGGATTCAATGTAAGTTATTTCGTTGATTCATGAGTAGAATTATTTTTGGAGGCCCCCCGGACAATTAATTTGTTGTGCATTTAAAACAGCGCCATTGAGACTGTCTCATTAATCTGCATTTTGCCAGCGGCCTGTCAGTCGTGCACGGAAAGTGCCTTTCTATCTTTCTTCTGCTTTTGTTATTGAGTTAATACAGTCGGCATGACGGCCACGAGGGGGGGGGGTCGTGTGTTTCTCTCATTTTGCTTGTTATAACAAGCCTGCTTTCATTTTCCTATGCAAACACGGCGTTTCGGATTACTACCGCCTCTTTGTGTCATTGTGTCCTCCTCATGGTAGAAGGGCAATGTTAGTGGTTTCCAAACAATATGAACTCATCACTACTGCCCAAAATGCTGCTTATACGGGTTTGCACCGCGCAATGGAGGAGTTGTGAGGAGCTAAACCGATCATCGTGGATTTTAGTTGTGATTATTTCATAGCCTGTCTATATCCGGTGGCATACAAATTTATTTCACAAGTTGGATTTCATTGGCAAGACGAACAGTTGGAAATGGTGTACGTAATAGACAGCTGGCGTGTTGAAATGCGGCTGAGGAGAGCGTTGAGTAGTATTCGGTATTCCGCCATTTCAATTTCCAAACACTGTTATCCCATACTTACAGAAGCGATTATGGTGTTGGTTGCAAAGTTAACCAAGGTGGTCCAAAGAAACTTGAATTTGTGTGATAGGTTTATCAAGTCGAACCTTACCACCTGTTGGTGACTTAAAGTACAGATCATCGACCTGGGAACTCCAGCAGCTGCAAAAAGACGAACAGAACAGGTAACCGTATCGATATAGGAGCTGCCGAGTTGTCCAGCAAGTTTACTCAGATTTCCGTAGGGGACCTCCGCGGCCGTTCGTGACCCAACATGAGACTACTCAAATTTGAACGGCTTCAACTGCCTACCACCGACGACTGTCAGACGGCAGCTGGATTTTCCCTTTTAAGCGGGAAGGTGTTTTATGCAAAATTCTCCCCCATATCAGCCACGCATGACGCATAGGCATCATCGGATGCATATAATATACATGTACTTGAAACCAGATGGCCGCGTATGAACGGGCATGCGACGCTGATACTTTGAGTTCACGGTGTAGGAAAAATATAGTAACCAAAATGGGGAGAGAATGACAAATAGATATTGCTGATAACTGTGACCCTTATGTTTGATGTATAAATTGGAGAGGCAGAGTCATGTGACTGTAACAGATTGCATTTATTTATTTTTCGACAATAAATACCCTTGAACGCAAAGCTGCATGCTGGCGCGATATACAAGCCGTTGCTGTCCTGTTGTGCCAAGATAAAACAAGTCAACCATTTCCTAATGAAGGATGCTTACCTTATCAGGTTAATTTCTCCTCTTGTTTGATTTCTCTCAATCTTGGTTCAGATTAGATACATCTGGAACATAAGTTCCACGGTGGAAAATAAACCCGACAGCTCTACTGAAAAATGGAGAGGGTCGAGGATTCCCTCTGTGGTGCATGAAATGGCCCTCGCAAATGTATCTAATCGAAACCTTAGTTAGAGTCTTAATTATCAAGCCCTTTTAGAACGAAATTCATTCTATCCTTTGTCTTAACTCGTGACAAGAATACCCTTTTAATAGCCTTCCCTATGAGTTATGTACATGGGTAAATGAACATTCCAGATTTGCATAAAACTCAGACCATCAAGTGGTGCAATTCCGCGGAATATTGATCACGATGAAGTTTTCCTCCTTTTTTCTTTTCTTTACTGGTTAATTATAAATATTTCATTTCCCATTCGAATGGAAGTTACTCTTGATGAATTTAGTCCTGTTCGTTTCATTGCCAACGCTTTCATTTTGTAAATAATTTAATTTTGTCTACATTGTTTGATGTATGTTTGTTTCAGTTCAAGTGAAATAAAGCTTTCCTTTGAAAGGTATAAAGAGGGTTATTCTTTTTACTTTCCTTTTTTCTTTTCCCTTTAAATTTTGTTGTTATTTTTTCTCAGTGTTTTACTCTCGGGTTACAAATCCGGTGGATTGTGTTGCTGGAGCAAATTGCAACTCTCTGCAACAGACAGCGAGGCGTGAAACAGACCGAACATTTTGTTTTTTAAATGTCAGGATATCATTATTACAATGAGGTAAGGCGTGATGGCGGTTGATTTCACGCCGCCAGATAAGCCGGTATAAATCTCTCGTTTTTGAGCAGTTGGCGCTGGGATGCACTTGCGCTGCTTTGGTCAAATCCGAGTGATCCATCTGACATGTGTGGGAGTACGGATAGAAGCTGACAGAGAAATCACAGCTAGGTTTCTTTTCATTTTTTTTATTCACTACTTGAATTTCCCACGAACTTCCCTTGGTTCTGCCCTGTGTTTTCGTGCTACATTATGAAAATAGGAATCTACATTTTTTATGCGAAAATGTTACTTTATTGTTACATCTGTTCTTTACATCGGATGAAATCAGAACAGATGTTTAACGGGAGATACACTTCACGAAGTGGGTGATATGCGCAAGACAGTTTTCGATACGTTTTCCGCAACATTGATGGAAGTGTGGTGTTAGTCATTCGAAAAAAAACCGAACTAGGGCGAATGCAATTCACAAAAGGCCCTCAAAATAGGTCCTTACGGTGCAATAATTCAATATTGAAGACTAAATTACAAGGCTTCGTGTCTCTTGAATTTCCACCTTGTCAAAGTTCGAACTCGTGACTGTAGACTGGCCTCCAGCAGTAACAATCTAAACCCTCAAGGAGTTGTGCTAATTTTACCATCTGAATAGGTCTTCTCGATCCAATCAAACATCGCGATTAGCAGGACAGCAATTTGATATTCTTTAACAAATAAACAGGTATTTCGGGAACTATTTCGTGGAGATTTTTTTTCCTCGGTGTGCCCACGGCCCCATGATTGACTCCGCTAAGACGATAATCATGAGCGACCGTGAAACCAGATTACAAGTCAGATTACCAGGAGCAGAATTCCGCGAGAGATTCGCCTTGAATCTTCAGCCAGCAGACGTTGTTTGGGTTTATCTGCCCGGACGATCGGGTATCTCCAGGGTTATAAGCTTTATAGCCCACATTTGTACGTTGTTTCAAATTGTCTTAGAGAGTCCGGGTCAGAACAAGTATTCTTCAGATCAGACTAGCATCGCTCCTACTTGTCAATTAAATGTCAACTTATTTCCGCACAGTATAAAGCATTATTGTATAGAGTACTACGTGTCCTATAAAAATAACCACAAGTGTGTTCTTTTCCTCTCTTAATTTACTGCACGACGTTCAACTGTATAAGCCTTGTCAAGTACGCCTCAAAGGTCGAGTCCATTTGGCGGCCAATTTCAAAGAGTTGCCAAGAAAAGAAAATGTATTCGTTAGCATGTGACAGATTCTTTGTTGTGGTTGGTGCCCTCCTTCAATGTCAATCAATTTGCTACATAGAACATTTTACCAAGCAGCTCAGTGAAACTGGGTCCAGAAATTTAAGTCAATGGCCTCCTAAAGGCCTCTAGCAAGACCTTTCTAATTAAAGCGTTTTCGCAAAGCTGGACAAGTGCCTTATTTTATGACTACAGTCTATAGCTTTCCATATACTTGGAAGGGGATTTCCCGTCGTTCAATCGGACAGTCTTGAAGGAATTAAGCACTGACCTACAATTCAATTACCTCGATGTTTTTTCAGCTGCTGCAGTTTGCGTGCTGCGGCAAAAGTGACATGCAATCATTTCTATCCTCAGAAATTGAGGGGTCGAATTTTATGAAAACTTGCCACATTTTCAGCATGCCACGATCTGTGTGAACACCGTTTGCAAGGCGCCACATTTAGGTGGCATAATTACATTCATACGAAACAACATTCTGAATCTATCATGATATGTTACCACACACTGGATGAAGAGAGAACGCATTTACCTTTGGTTGCCATGGCATCATGGCACTAATCAACATATAAATTACATCTTTTGTCCAAGCGGATTCAGTAGTATTGCTTTCTCCGAAATGTCAACGATTTTTTTTCTTTCTCGGAAGATGTGCAGGCTTCATTGAGACAGGTACAATTTGCTACAAAGAGAAGGCATTTTTTAGAAAAATGTATGACTGGTGGGCCTACACGCAGCGTTAGGTGGACAGAAAGAAAGTTGTGAATATAAAGTTTGATGTAGTTTGCGGGTCGGGAACGTTTTGTCAGTCATAACTGTTGTGCGTGGAACTTGCCCAGTGGTCTTTGGTAGGATTTTGAAAGGCCTTCACCTTGTTGTTATTGTTGTTTTTTGTAATTTAAGGCTAACTCAAACTGGTCTATCGGACAAATTGTTTCAGAAAGAACAGCAAATTAAAACTTGAAAGAAAAAGAAATCATGGAATGTGAAGTGTACTAGCTGAATCAACTACACAGTCGAACAATAATGTGGCAAAGTTCTGATGAAGCAACTATCTTCAGCTTCGGTTACTCGTATTTAGAAGTACAGAAATGACTGGTACTTTTGAAATAGAAGGCAGGAAAGAATGTACTTACGAAGACACTGATTGCCAACAACTGGTACCCGCGTGGTGTATATTCTCTATATATTGTTCCACCAGTTGGCACAGCAAAATGTCACCAGAAGGATTGCAGCTCAAGATGCAATGATTTTTATACTCTGTGTCCAGCAACTACATCAACCAATCGAATTCCTCAATTTACCCCTGCCGTGCCTCCGTTTAAGTCATATGCAGACGGCGATGACCAGTGGTTTTATTATAATATCTTTCACGCACTTTTCTTTTTAGTCAGAGTTACGGAGACATCCCCGCCGACCATATGGTGATGTGAGCGAATGACGTAGCAGCACAGCATGCTCCCCTTAATTTACGCCGACTTCGTCCCGCTACGCTGATACGGCTGCATGTCTCGGACTATTGAGCACTAGGACAGAATCCGAAATGGCATCAGCTTGTGTAGGTGCAATAGAGTGGCCTCGTTACAACCACGTCCCGTAAGCTTGAAGGCGACTGCGACTAAGTAGACTAATGCTGTATACAATGTACATGGTTGTACCTGTTCCAAACATTAAGAAGTCAGACATCATTTAGTCACCCCAGCTGTATGCACCAATCCACTTCCAGATCCCCTGGAGAATCCCGTCCCTCATCTCCCAGCATCGGGAGGTGATAGAGTTTTCATAGAGCAGACAGCGAGCAGTGCCCATCACACATCACCGCGTGTATACCAGCCGCTCCGCCTTCGATGCATGGTTGTGGAGTCGTTGATTTATGACATTTGTACAATTTGTGTATTCGACGCGATTCCCCCCTTGGCAACGTCCTCGTAGTGTGACGAGTTCTTGCGCTGTCTCCGTGATGGTTGTAATCACATCCGTCTTTGCGTAATATCCACCTGCAGCAGACGCAGGTGGGAGTAACGTCGAGAAGGGTGAATTGGGGGAGGGGGTAAGGGGTCTTGCCCCTCCCACTTACACATCCACATACGAACAAAAACATTTTTGTTTAAATTTTGAATAAATTAGGCAAAGGCAATTGTTGATTATTTCCTCTCCTTCCTGCTCTAAATTGCACCCTCACCCCTCAGAAAGTCCATAAAAGGTAACATCAAAATTCATTTTGGCCCCCCCCCCAAAAAAAAACAATTCCCCTCCCTAATTAATTTCTGGATCTGCCCTCGTCTGTCGTATCAATAATTTCAGATTTTTCGTCGAAAAAATGACAGTAAAAACATCTGCAGCAGAAGAAAACCTCATAGTGCATGGCAATACAAAGTCATGTTTGCCAAAAATATCAACGATAATATTCTAATTCTCAAATGGCAAAACTAACCACAGGACCCCTGCTGTCTGTAATACAAAATTAATGTTAAAATTATCATGCCGGGCCCACGCAAAATATTAATCTTTCATGAATGCTTCACTAAACAGGTGTGCCACAACCTATCCAGCGAGTTCATAATTTATTCAACGAGCAAATCCGCCCATCAACTTTGTTCGACCAACCCTTCGAAGACTTGAATATTGAAAGGAATAATGGTTGCTATGGATGAGGATTGTCAGAGGTAAGTCCAAGACTGAAGTAGGTGTAACACACTGGCTGACAGGGTAACTAGTGAGTTACTGATCTTAGAGTGATTGGGTTGATTTGTAAGTTGCTTGACTACCTACCCAAAAAAGGGAGAGATCAGCCTGTCAGAGACAATTGTTTGTTGTTTGTGGTGATTTTACTGTTGTCTTTGTTCTTGTTGTTTTCCCGCCAGATAATCTAGACTTAGGAAGTTGACAAAAATCACTTAAAAGTCTTCAAGTTCATTTTTTACACCAACATGAGTATAAATGAAATGAAAGGTTATCTCTTTAATGACAATCTTTGCACCAATACAGAAGCAGTGTACATTTTAAAAGGGAAAAAAGAGATCTGACGAAGGTTAACAACAGCAAGGAAATAAAAGGGATGGGCATTGAGTTACCGTCTCACCTGCAACGGAACTATGTTTACCTTTGACTGTCGGTCCTTCCTCTTATCGACCTGGCGCAATCAGTTTTTGATGGGCACATCATCTTGACTCGGCATTCTATTTGCTCCAAAAAGAAAACAGCTAGCTCGGAAGAAGAACCTCGTCCCAACCGTCAGGGGACAAATCATCCGTACAAGCCACCGAGCCATCCACAGCACGCCTCGGCGATCAAGGCAAACACAGCGGGAATATTGCCGCTCATAACCATGACATTTCCTTTGGGGGGGGCGGCGTATGCGGTCCAGCGTCAAGATTCATTCGCGATCATCTGTCATCGTTAGAGACAAATCGATTGGTTGATAAGCACCCAAGTTGTATAGCTTTTGAGATCCACGCGCATAAAGGGTCGCGACAAATGTTCGTTTTGATACAGGCGTCATCCAGAAATTTTTTTCGAGAAGTCAGGCCTGTCAGATTTTTTACGTCCGATTGTTGCGATCAGGCAGACACATAGGTAATGCAAATTACCTATGTAAATTCAAGATGTCATTTTATTGTTGCTGGACTCCCATTTCTTTCTTAATTTTTGCTTTTTGCTTTTGTCAGCGCGGGAAGAGATGGGACAACAAAGTTACAAACGAGCATTGATAAGGGTACTGAAGATGTTACGTCCCAACTTTGTCAACTGTTATAAACTTTGTCGACGAAGTCGGGTATACCCCCAACTAAGTTGGTTATGAACGCAACTGTAGGGTTACATGAATATAATAGATTTCAATAAATAAGCAAAGAGAAACAAAAGAGACCAAAAGGTTACCTGGGATTAACATTCTACTTGGTGTGAATGTTCGATTGCTTTGCGGTTTCATACATGATTGATCTCTTGCTGACACAGAGCAAAGAGCGTTCAATCTATTTACATGATGCACAGCCCAAACAATGCATTTGACGGAGCAGGATTAGTCGATCAACAAGATCGCGTGATCGTGTTACAGTCTCAATCTATCCTACACGAAACCTCCCACACTGCTTTCGTTTTTCCAAATCAATATTTCACAACCGCAAATTAGAAAGTAAAAGGCGATTGGTCGATGGCGGAATCTTCGGCAAATCATGCAATATACAAGATTGACAGATCACGCAAAGATCGAGCGATCACGCCCAACACTTTCGCCACGACGAGCAGCGTCCATGCTCAACTATTTCGTGGACAAAAACTGGGGTGCAACAAAGACAATATGTAGGAACCCACGGACACGTGATCCTACCCACCTTCAGGAAAGTCCTTGCACATCATATTACAGTGGTTAGTGGGCTTGTGGGTTTGGCCTCACTGGCAAAGCAACAGCGATCTTTGCTCCAGCTGAACCACAGTTTCACTGTTATATTTCGGCAATTTATTTAATTAAGTTTTAAAAAGGGAGCCAGACAAACAGCGGTGTATACAGGGAAAGGGACAAGTGTTGCTTGAACTGTATTTAAAGACCTTAATATGATTCGGGATGCACAGCAGGACCTTTTAAATCATGCGTCCCTACATTTTGGGCAATGGGTATTCTGTAAGACTCAGGTGCTAGGTGGGTGCTGCGGAGTAAAGCTGTTGAAATATCTGAGCATTTGGTCGTATTCCATGAAAGCATGGAAGGAAAAACAATCAACACGTCTCACTTTGTGTTGAAGATGCCTCATAATTCGCTTGTATCTGTTTGCACGATTTTAACAACTGGATTTTGATGGGATCGTCACAAATCTGACCACAAGAGGGCGCTATCATGTGCGGCATGCGTGATTCCGTGAGCATCACACATAACTGACAGCAAACCGTTTGCATTCAAAGGCCTGTTTATACTTCAGGCAAACGTGAAAGTGAAGCAACTTAACGTCACAAAACATTTGCAACGAAATTCGCCTCAGTTGGAGTGTATTCAAGTTGTGCGCATTCCTAGTACGAATAGTTGATTCGACATAACAATTTTGGATCCATTCAACAGGGAAACAATTCCCCGTTTTTTAAATTGGCTGACGTAGGTAAAGGTTGCAGGGAATGAAACTGCCCTCACCATGGGACAAGTTCGATCAAGGACCACTAGTTAACTAGTGGTCGGTTCATGATGTACCTAGCGCATGTGCCGTGGAGTTGAAGTGCGAACAACCCTAGTCAACCGTCAGCGTCAGGTCATTAAGCCGAAGGAGAGAAAAGATGGTCGCAGGAAGGGCAAGATAGCAAAAATAAGAGTGAAAATGGTCGTATACTAATGACATGCTGTGTTACCGGCATTTTGCTCATAACTGGTCCTCTCTGCACTGTACTATTAAAAACGATTTTGGGCAACCAACGATACGACCAACCTCGACAGGCTGGTCGCGAATAATTGACTAGACTAGTCCAACCATTGTGAACTGGCCTGCATTCGATATAGTCGGACTATGGTTATATAGCTGTGGTCATTGCAGTGATCGAACCTGTCCATGCATGCCCATACTAATTTTCAACAATGCAATTCGTGTGCAGCGCCCTCGCATTATTTCGGTGTACGTTGCATCCAGCACAAAATGTGCTTCTTGGTAGAAGTAGAAACCAGAAACAACCAATTATAATGATGAAATGCGTGAATGTCCTCACTCAGTTATACACGAGGACAAAAACAGGCAGAAGTCTCCACAAGATGCACATGAAACCTCGAATTGCCGCTTGGTGTGTAATTTTTCGGCATGAGGGAACAGTCCCCGGCCAGAGAAGCCACCCTCGCCCTTTTATCCCTCTATCTGCACCACAGGGCGCAGTCGGTCCTAGTATTTATCAGAAGTAGAGGTTTCACTATGGGATATGTCATTTATGCCTTTCTATGTGAAGTCTCCCATCCGGATTTGACAGAGTCGGAAATTACACTCATTCACTGCAGTGTGTTTGGTCTGCACAGTTATACTATTTCGCCTGAAACCTTCGTAGGCCAAATCATTTCCTGCTGTACTGACAGGGATGATAACCGTCTGCAACTTTTAGAGCCGATTTGATTGCTTTAATCCTATTTTACACAGCTAGCCCGACATGAACAAAAATCTTTTTGGAAAATGTCAGAAGAGAAAAGGATAAAATGTCAAAACTTTGATTTCACAGTTTGTTTTTCATTCCAGGGAACATTTGAATGCTTCAATCAATTAGCGTTGTTACTTTTATGGTGTATTTCACTGATTTTTCCCTGCAGCATTTACCTGAGGGCCTATCTTGATCAGGCATGGCCCTAAAATAAGATGCACTGCGATCATGGTTTCCTCCGATATATTATGATTATAACCATCCACAGTGATCGGTGACCCTATTCGCCGCCGCAATCATGTATACCAGGTGCGGATCCAAAGGGGTCGGGGGTCACCCCAACCCCTCCCCCACCCGCTCTGACACCAAAAATTAATAAATGAATAGCAAAAACATTGAAATAACAATCACATTAATACAGGTTCGCCCGTCCAATTTCGAAAAATGTGTAAATGAATTATAGCAGCATTCGTTTTCGAGCGAAATAGATCGAACATTCAAATCCCCGTTTCTATTTAACAAATAGAAATTATATTTCAAGGAGGGGTGTATTCAGTCATACAGAGTCAGCCTTCAATTTCCTGATATTGTACTGCTTTGGAATATTGACATGCATTTTTGCGCGAAACTGAATGCACCCCTGCAATCATGCATTCATCTTAATTTGAACTCAAGCTATTTCGCAAAATTCACGTACGCAGGCGTTTTCGCCTGTGTGTCATTTAAAGTAAGCCTGGTCAAGAATTAGAATTCGTTTGCGTACTAGCAGAAGTTACATTCTTAGATGTGTTGAGTTGTTTGATTAATGTTTAAATAGTCATGATTGAAATAAATCATTTAAGCTGTCATTGGAACTTACGGAGTATTGCAGGAAACCTATAAACACCGGCACTGAGGGAACCTTCCTTCTTGAGCTGCATTACAACCATAAAAACCTTATTTTCTTTTACAGTTTGATAACAAACAGAATATAAATGAGTAACATGACATTTATTATCAAAGTGGTGTCATGATTTGTGTAACCTCGTATTCAGGCCTATATTCTCATCAACTTGAACATATGTTTTGCAAAATTAAATTATAGCAAATGAATATTCATTTCCGAAGGGACACTGTAAAGGACAGATTTTCAGCGAATAAGAATGCACATTTGTTGTAACTGGCAAGGAACACGTCAATCCGAAATCCCAGCCACGTATTCGTAACCTCTTTAATGAACCGTAATGTACTTTCATTTGTTTGAAGGATGCAAAACGAAGTCGAATGCTTGTTATTGCGAAAATGAAACCAGGTTTCAAGACGTTTTCAAAATCTACGCTAAAAATAAAATTTTATTTTACAAATTAGATCACAAATTTTGCGAAATTGGCCGGTAAAACCTGTAATAAAAGAGATAATATTGTACTTCATGTATAAAGTGAAGCAATGAAAATGCCTTACCTCTGTTTGCATCCATCTGTCCTTGAAGGAATAAGACCTTAAAAAAAATTGACAAGCATGCCCCCCCCGGAAAAGTCATACACCCGCCCCCGTACACGTCATTCTACAGTCTATGGTAAACTTAAGCACATCGCCGTATCGGTTGGGCTTGGTAAGCCCCCTTTATATCCACAGTGATCTGTCGACACATTCAATTGACGAAGGTCATGGCCCAAGCAAGCGAGAGACCGTGTGAGCTCAAAGGTCAACGCTCACTGCTGGTTTCTACTCGAGGATATCATAAATCTGAAGGCATGATTGTGCACATAACTATAAATCTACGGCCTGCCCGAAGAGCTTACATAGTACGGGTTGGACTTGGCTTCAACTTCTGAAATAAATGTGCTGCTCTTCCGGCCCCCCGGGCAGCAAAAGAAAGCGCCGTCTGGATTCCGATCTCGCTTCTGCAAGAGGGACACCATTGCGGGCTCAGTGCCGGGTGTATAGCTGCCTGCATTGGAATTAGAGGCTATATACCTTCTCAGCCCGAGAAGGCACATGCACTTGGCAATCAACAAAGGTTACCGCTCAGGTAAGGTTTTATGTACAGAGGAACGCGTGAACTTGTTATTCTGATAAAAAACTTGAGACATTCAGTCCGGAGGAGTTTGTGTATTAATGCTAAAACCCACATCCATTGCCCAAACTGTGATGTCATCCCAGACAAAAACCTCAGTGTTACACTGGCCCCAGAAAACGCCAAAATTCTGATATGTTGCCGTTACAAAGTTCCTTTGGGGGAAACTTATTGTCATGTGCAGGTATGCGTCAATAATCCATCAAGCAAATATTTGAGGAAATTCTGGGCAGTTTGAACAGGAAACCACGAAATCCGAACCATGTCTTTTCTGATTGACATCAAGGCAATTGGCGCCCTTAATGTCCAGAAAGCTTAGGCAAAGTGCCTTACCCCAAATCGATGTTAATAGGTTGAAGATATGGACTGAGACTCACAAACAATGCCGTGTGTCCAGAAAAATTCCTCGCATGCAGCCTTTAACATTCTGTTGTGGGCAGTCAAAAACACCATTTTACTCGAGTCTGCGCGTCACGACCGGTGCACCTTGTGCCGAGTGTTGAAATATTACATGAGATTTGGGTTGCTGTAGTGTAAAAGGAGAGTCGATGTAGGCATTGTTGTAGCCTGACGAATTACTCTGTTAACATTAAAAAAGAAAGGCGCCAAAGTACCCTTTAAAGATCAGATCAAACATTGAAAATAATAAAATAAGGTTACTTGAAGCACAAAAGTGCAGTTTCAAGGGATGTGGTAAAAGAAATCTGTTTATAGCGTGGCCTGTACTGGGATTTTCCGGACCGTCTCACAGCCGGGGGAAGATTTCGCCCCAAGAACTTGGCTGTTGCACAAGCGATTCCTTTGGAATTTTTGTTGTGCTTGTAAAGACACTCCTGATCATTACGTCGTTGGAGTTTTGGTTGTTATTCACTTAAATTTATTATGGCCTCATGTTGTCCTGCTCCCATTGATCACGTCAATGGAAGAAAGGATACATGTTGGATTGACAATATATCCGAATTTTCACTCAATTGGTGTTCAAATGACTGAAACATTTTACTAAAAAGCAACTGCTAAAATTCCGTGGGTGAAGGAGATACGTTACACGAGGATAATGGAGCAAAGGTCATGGGGCAGAATCCCCCAAGCTCTTTTGGAATTTGATATTTATGCAGGTCTCAGGGTGTACACTAACGAGTGACATTTTAAAGTCAGCATAAATCATTTAAAGGGTACCTGCAATCAATTCAATACATACCTTCAAAATGTACCTTTGCGTCTCAGTTAACCTTATTTTCAGCTTTTGTTTCACGATTTCAAAGGGCAAGTTTACTGCCTGTTTGATTTATGATAATGAGATTTTCACATTCATGAGCAAACTGTGATGTCATCCAAAGAAGAAAGCCTAAATGTTACATTGGTTTGTACACACAAAAGCCAAGTTTTTGTAGATTTTGCCGGATTAAATGTTTTCTTCTCTGCAGAATCATTGCTGTTTGTCCATAGCAATAAGCAACCATCATTCCTTTCCTCAGAAATGTATTCAGTAAATAAATTCTTGATTTACAATTTGAACGTAAAAACTTGAGTTGTGTCTTCCCTGGATGACATCAAAGGAACAGCGCCCTCTCTCGCCATTAAAAGCATGGATAATTCCATAGTGTTTTTAAAAAGGCCACTTTTTAATGCATTCAACCGAATAGGAATGTAAAGGATATCTCATGCACTGAAGACGAGTATATTTCAGAGGAGTACAAATTTGCAGGAAAATTGTGACAGAGAAAAAAATCATTGCAGCTACACTTTAAGCATCATCTTCACGAGTCCATTGTATAAATTATGGTGCGTGTCTATTTTTATTCTTTTAATCATACGTTCAGTGAAGAACATAATGGTTTCATATTGCTCACGAAAACGTGCCTCATCTGATTGGCTGGACTGCCTGTTGAGCGTCTGTTTCATCTAGAACCTGTTATTCTGCACACTCGGGTTTTCTTTCACTCGAAGGAAGGCCGTTTCCTTCCCAGACACGTCCGGGTGTCGCGTAAATTTCTGAGCTCCAAACGCTTCGCGTAGTTTCGGGAAGATTGTGCAGTAATGATACCTTGAGTCAAGGGCAGATCAAGAACCAAAATTTCGGGAGAGGGGTAAGATTTTCTCTTTTTTTTGGGGGGGGGGGCAAAGAATGTTGGCCACAACCTTCGATGGCTTTCCTGAGGGGTGAGGCTACATGTAAGTTTAGGAGCTTCTTGCACGCTTTAGGGAAAAATGTGAAACAGCTTTCCAAATCGTCCTTTTCTTATTCTTTTTCCACGAAAATTGCTGCATTTGGAGGGGGGTTGATCGGTCACTTCCCTGAGTCAGAGTAAGGAAACTCAAACGAAGACGGCAACTTTAGGACAACCACATCAATGCAGAGGTATTAAATGCCTAACATGCAAGTTCTAAGAAAAGAAACATTAAAAACAAATAAAACAGAATGCGGGCATCATTGCATCCATCCTCCTCTGGTCAACAAGGAAGGTATTTGATTGGCTGAGAATGACGTCGGGACTAGGGCTTCGTATTTCACTCTTGATGCTCTCGCCATGTTTGAAGATTATTAACAAAGGGTCATGGACGTGACCTCCATAGGTGTTCTAATTTAAGGTCCACAATGATCTACATTCAGAATAGCTTGCTGTTCAAGATTATTTTTGTGAAAAGAACACATTTCACGTACTGCGCACTAGTTAAAGACTCTGGTGAACAAATCAGGGACCGCTATTCGGGGTCATGCTGTTCTAGTTCAGTGGAGTTGTATTACTGTGCTTTCTTTTCCTCTCTCTGTTGATAGGCACAACATCTGTGGATATGGAACTTGTGACACATAACGTAACCTTTAACCTTCGTACATATATAGGCAATCTTGAGGGAACAATGCATTTGGCAACTAAGCGCATCAAGCAACTTGGACTTGTGGTAACAGGAATGTGCACAGCGGTGGTTCTTCTGCTGTTTGTTCACACCAACCGAAGCAAGACCAAAACCTTACCAAAAGGTATAAAGCCATGTCTGATCTTATTCCCAGTCGTAGGCCTAACCCACAATACTAATAGATAAGTAAAAAATAAACTACGGATTAGCGCCACGTACATTAATTAAAATGGAAGGATATCGACAGACAAGAGCAATAAACAGACAAACTAAGGTAATAAAAACCCTCGACAGATCCACCTGACATCACCCCTAGCCATCCACAATGGAGTGATACCCACATGTATGAGCGCATTGAGTGTTATTGTAACAGGCAAAACCCGTACCAATATGAGAACCGTGGCCAATGGAGACAAAGTATGTCGTTGGGGGCGCACCCGGTACGTCGTAGTGCGTAGACCTTTTTTCTTCTTCCGTTTTCATCTCCCAAGGCTTGTATTTTCTGTATTATTTCTCTGTACTTCTCTCTTTTCTATACCACTGTTTATAGATGTTGGACACAGGACAGCGCAACATCGTCTAGAGGGCGCACTTTCCATCATTCATGGCACTAAACAAAAAGTATAACAGTTGAACACCTTGGCTAGACAGCATGTAAAACACGTCTAGATGAGTTGCAAGGACCCGGACGTGTAGGGAACTTGCAGCCCATGTTCATTTTAAAAATCCCATCATTTCATTTCATTTTTCGACTCTCTCATGCACATTGGAGACAGCTCTAAAAATGCAAGATCCTTTAGAAAAGAAAATTCTCCGAGCCATTTCCCTTCAGAGTGTGTACAGTTAGTGATCTATTTTCCTCTCAAATTATATTGCAACTGTGTGCAAGTGTAACCACCAAAATCAAAATATTAATCTGTTGATAGTACCTTAACAAAACTGTTACGGAACCTCAAGTTATGCATAACCTGGAAAACCAAAGTCACATTGATCCAAGGATGCAATCTCGCGATTCGCATTTTGTTTTCTTTCATACATTTCGGCATTTTTGCAAGCCGAGTAGAGATTTTATTCATGGGTCGGCCGAATTACATTGAAAGCGAGATTAACTCTTCAGTTTTGAATGTTGAGAAATAAAAGCAATAAAATGAAACCTCGTGACAACTTAGTACCTGCCAAACACTCCGATGAATAATTTTGAATAATGTAACCTGGTGTTTTAACCCACATTTAGAAATATATATTGACAGGGAGGCTTGGGACACACGGCAATGGTCTGGTGCCATTCCAATCGACAGTTTGCAAGTTCTTAAACGGATTCCGGGAATAAGATTGAAAATGGCTTCCACGTAAATAAGGGCTGTAGCAAGTATTCAACCATTTTCACTTAATTTGCAATGTAGTTTCAATTTTACAGAATTGCTTTATCGCCAGCGTTAAAGAAAATTGTTTGTAGTGCCAAACATGTTCAGTGTTATTCTCTGACGGTAGACATTTTTATATTTCGCCCTCAGATAAATACGCAGAGCGAAGATGAATTCATGGTAACTCAGGTATTGGTTCAACAGAAACGTCAACGTCAAATTCGCGAGGGTTGCCAAGCAATGGCCAACTTCACAAGAAATGTCCCAACATTCGAGAAACTTCCAAAGCAGGCACTGACGCACTTAATCGTCGATGACAACTACCGGCTTCTGTACTGCTCTGTCCCCAAGGTGGCCAGCACCAGCTGGGTACGGATTTTCCTGGTCTTGAAAGGCGTCTTGGAAAAAGAAAATGATGTCGAACAGAAATTTGTCCATAGGGGTGCGATGGAAAGCTTACGCTTATTAAGCTCGTACACGGACAGTGAGGTGCGAACTATATTGAGTACTTACACCAAAATCGTTTTCGTGAGGAATCCGTTCACTAGATTATTGTCTGCCTTCAGAAACAAGCTGGAATCCAAGGAATCACCCAATGGCCACAATCTGTGGAAGGGGTGGGTTCACCGCATCAAAAATCAGGGCCGGAACGGACCGCCGCCTGTGGAATTGGGTTCAGAAGCCCAAGAGGGCAATCTGACGTTTCGCGAGTTTGTAAGATACGTCAGCAACCGTAGTGCGATGGCCAACAAACATTGGACCAGCATGGTACACAGGTGTCGCCCTTGTCAGATCAACTACACGTTTGTCGGGAAAATAGAAACAATCAAAGCGGACTCGAGGGCTCTTTTTAAACTCGCGAAGATCGACAAGTTGGTTTCCTTTCCAGATGCTGGTGGTAGCAGTCCTACAAACAGCTCGACTTCCAAAATAATAGCATCGTACTTCGCCGAATTATCATCCACTGACATCAATCGGCTACACAAAAGGTACCAATGGGATTTCAGAATTTTTGGCTACAACTTAGAGCAGGGACATCACGGCACGTCGCCCAGTTGGACCGCATGAATTTATTTTTGCTTGGAAACATTAAATTACATGTACTTCATAATTTAGGGTTTGCTCAGTGCGTTCTTCATTGTTTGCTATGTTCATCAGAGTCTTTAGCTTAATGCCGTGGATAATACATTTTTGTAGAGTCGTGCGAAGCATCATAATAGAATGCTTCATAGGCAAAAGGATTAATAACAGAACAAAAATTCTCTCTGAGGTTTTGAATTTTGCTAGACAAAAAAGAAAACCGATACTTTTGATAACTAACTTACAATGTATCGCGTATTTGGGCGAGCTGACAAAGGAAATCTTTAAAAACAAAGTTCATGAGGAACATACCACGTGGTTACAAGTATAGGGTAGGTAGTATCGTGTTCGTTGATCCATAGTGCGCCTCCAAGAGTTTGCAACGCGTTGGCCAGTCACAACGCGTGAAATCCGTCGACCCTTTCCAGATGCGCATCGGGTCGACAAATTTCGCGCATCGTGATTGGTCAACGCGTTGCAAACTCCTGGAGGCACACTATTGTGAATCGCCCATATTCAGTCAAAAGCAGGATAGGAATTACTTTTCACAACCACACACAAAAAGTTCAAGTTGATATGCAATTCAACGAACTAGACAAATTACTATTACACGACAACCCTTGTTATGCTTTTTATCTGGACGTAAATGGTCAATGATCGAGATTATAGGTTTTGTTTTTTAATCTTAAAATATCAGTGGCTAAATAAAACCTAGGCATTAAGTTTATTTAAAAGGCCAATATTTATTTTGAAAAATAAATACACATTTTCAGAAACCATTTTAAATATACATGTATACAGAATTGAAACACTCCAAAACTAAACTACATGAAATATTTGTCAAAATGTGACATAAAACCTCCAGAAATTCACATTTTAAAAGCGAAGTACGGGTACTTGAAGTTGCTGCTCTCATCTTCATTGTAGGAAAGCATTTAATTTGGTTTCTGTATTGTGGACAATGAAATTTTAGTTACGGATAAGAAACTCTTTGCTGTTTCTGCTGTATTTTGTGTGACTTTTCTTTGTACACGTCAAAGCTTGAAAGACTTGTCTTTAATTGGGTAATACTGCTAACATGTGGCAACCCAAACAGTAACTCAATGTTATTCACAAAAGAAAGATAAAGATTTGGAACTTCCCCAATTACGAAATGGCAATGCAATCTTTTTAATCAATTTATTTATTGATTCGAATCAAAACAGTCAGATCCTTGGTGAGTAGCCGTACCCCTCAGAAGCTGAAATGTGTTAAGTTATCCAAAGTGGTCATTCTAAGGCAAGACAGATTCTTCTGAGCATAAGCCAACTTCATGGATCTGCTTTGAGCACATTAGATTTGCTGAGCAGAACAGATGTTTGCATAAAAAGAAACGGGTTCCTGGCCCACGAGTGGCCATGTACATGTACAATGTGCAGTTTGTTAATGGTTTTCAGCTACTTTTCCTCAGCATGCAAAGTTGGTAAGGAGTACTGGAAAGAGTTCCGTATCTAATCACTGCCTCAGATCTCAAACACAAAGTCCATGGGTCATGACAGAAAAATTTCGAATACTTATACAGAAATTTTGAATTTTTTTTTAACCCTAAGTTAGTGTTTCTCCATCAGATTTCCACTTTTTGGTAGTTTTATTTTATTAGCCAAATGATGGAAGGTAAGTAGTGGCCCGATAAAGCACTCGTTCAGCAGGTATATCTAATTAGTAAGACTGAATCAATTGGAATCATTGAATAGTCAGATACTCGACCCTTCCATTCGATCAAATATTTAGTTCAGTCGGCTGTATCAAGCCGCTCCAAAAATAAACCAGATATACATGTTTTACACAAAGTGAAATAAGAAATTAAAGGCAATTTTGGGGGAAGGGGGGCATTTCTGTTGTTGGGCATATGCATTCAGCTTCCCAGTTTACTTGTAACCCTCGAAATGTGCTTTTAGAATGAAATGTTGTGACCAAATAATTGAATTTTCATAGTTTTATTTCAAGGATTCTTAATACCCACCATTCAATTTTAAAAATGAATATTTAAATATTCGATCAATTATCTGAATAATCAGCACAGTCGTACTGGTCAACAGCTTCCTGATATTAATCCCCTGAGATATGAAGTCTTTCCCCTTGTTTGTTCCTAAACATGCCCTTAACCATCACCATGCAGTGTTTGTTCCAACTGGACCGGGCAGTGTGACAGTCGAGTCCATCGCGAGTCCTTTCACAAGAAACAGGGTAAAGAAGGACTGAGGAATGCTTCTCTCACAAGTTGATTTGAATAGCTTGTGACTTAGCTTCAAAATGGATGACTTGTGATGAACGTGCAAGGGTTTTTGATGGAGTCGACTCCAACACTGGACACAGGACGTCAAGCCTCATGGATAGCAATGGTGTTAGGGTTATACAGTCAACAACAGTCAACAGTCCTGAATCTATTGAAATAAAGCATAGCCTGGTGTTGGGTTTTGATGGGTGGGGGGCGAGTTAGGGTTCATCAATCTGTATCCAATCTGTTTTGGGTGATGGCTAACTGTACACCGCAATCAAGGTAACTTATTGACACTGTACCCTGCCAGGTGTCCTGCTACAACGACTGGCCCTCACTTGGGTTGCTGGGGTTTGCTCTTCCCATACAGGCTGTCTAGTCCCAGACCGGTAAACACCAGGGCCACGCCTGCCCACTGCCTGGGCAGAAGCGGGTTGGCAAACAGGATGACTGAGCCCAGGATGGTGAAGAACTTCCGGGTGGTGGTCATGATGGAGCAGGTCAGCGGGCCGAAGGTGGTGACCGTGACAAAGATGAAATGCTGTGCAAAAAAGGGGGGGAGGAGAGAGGTGGGGGAAATAGAAGTTGAATCATGAGGTTTGAGGAAGGAAAGAGTTCTACGGGTACCTCGGGTTGCTAAGGACCTTGGGGGGAGGAAGTGTTGCCTGTCAAACTGATGACAGTGCTTGGTTTGAGCCGGATCTCGCTGTCATATGGTTTGTTAGACTTTCCCTGTTAGACTGTTCAAGGGTCCGTGCTCTGAATGTTTCTTAGATTTCTCTTAGGTGCAACTTGTAACACTGCTCTTCAAGGCATGGAAACTATCTGCCACCCTTTCTGGGTACAGTGTATTGGAAAGTGCATTTTCTTTAAAAAATGAAATTGCCCATGCTTTTTTGGACAACTGAGGGCTCCGCACTGTTGCTGTGATGTCATTCACCGGAGACACTATTCAGTTTGTACGGTAGATTCAAACTGTAAAGCCACCATTCTCTCATTGGACACAGTTTTGAGAATGAGTTGCTGATTGGTTGTTTACCATTTACAGGCTGCTAACAAAGCAAATCACTGAAGATAAGGAAATTTAGAACTTAAAAATCTGAAAAAAATCCAGTGTTTTCTTGGGCACAAACCAACGCAGCACTGGGGTTTTCTACAAATTTTACACTGGTAAATAAAGTATCAATGCCTCTAAGCTGAACATGCATATTACAGAAAACGTTTGAAACTGCACTTTGCCATAATTTCTGATGTCACGCAGGTTTGGACTATCCAGTGCAAGGATGTTCTGTGGAAATGGAAACTGCGATCCTGAAATGTAGCTCATTTTAACAATGCTTACAGTGGAATTAAATAGATTATTATACTATTAACGAGATAAATAGAAATTTAAAGAAAAATAACCTTCCCTGACACCTTGGCCTTAAGCATCTATTCAACCTAATTATGAGATCAGATTTAGTTATGAATATGGAGAATTTACTTTATCATGTAAGTAGCATTATCCAAAAGACCCTAAACAGGCTCACAATATTGCGTGGGAAAAATGGCATGCAAATGTGCATTAGAAGATTCAGTCCAGGAAAAAATCTGTCACAGTGACTGTTTAACCAAAATCCTTCACAGTATTTTGGCTAGGAGACCCTGCTGGACCCAACAACATCAACACATGTCAAACTGAGGAGCTGTCCCCGTGACACAATATCCGACCGGTCAATGCACATATCCCCTTGGAAGGCCTAACAGCCTTGGCGTTTGAGATTGCCTATGAGACTGACTCTCACTGTCTCAAAATTGACAGTTGAATTGGCAGCTGTTGATTACAAAGTGCAACAGGGTCCCACAGATTTGTACACATGCTGGATTTTGCTTGATCTGGCAGGGTTAGGGTTACCATAATATCTTTGAAAGAGGCCTGTGGTAACTTCATAAAACACTTCATAAATCAAATAGCCCCCAAATTGAGAAGGCAAAAGTAAAATGACATGTTAGGTGTTACCTGGCCAAGGGCACTTGCCACTCCGAAGGTGAGAATGTTCCAAATGACGTAGGGATAACGAGAGACAAACTCCAGAAAATGTAAACCCTCACCAGTCACCAAGACAGCTGGGGGGGGGAAACAAGAACAGGAGCAAAATTGTTTATAGCTTGATTCAGGGAATCAAGGCTGTTTGTCATTGCGCACAACTCTTCTGTCTTCCTCAGTTTTAACAAGCTGCGGGGGAGCCCGGTTTTGGACACATAGGCTTTATACACGAAACGGGGGAGCCCGAAACCAGACAAAAGAGCTAGGCCTTATAACAAAAGACCGTACTCGGAACAAAAGACTGAGCTGCTGGGAATAGCTAACATTGTCACATTTTCAACATTCAGTTGTCAATAGAGGAGGAAATCTGTCATTGTTTTGAAAGATTATACCACTGTTCGTGGAATTCAGCCCGAGTAGATTACCACCTGGGACAAAAGCACTCCAGTGCCCCAGTGATGAATGATACTACTGCACGCTAATCTGGCATGTCTGGCCCGTATTGAAAAGACGCCAGAAGCACACTGTGCCAGTTTCGGGGAACAAAAGAAACTTATGTAACACCGCACCATCTGGGCTCTTTTTAACAGGGGGCAGGCCTGGCTGAAATACTCCGGCATCAATAGATTTTGTCTGTGAGATTAGAGTAGCCACCAAACAGTCATTTGTGTGGGTGTAAACATCCAGTAAATGAAGTTAAGATTTTTTTAAGAATTTTGAAAACGGAAAATCTTGAAAATCTCCCAGTTTTACATCATGCAACTTCAAATTTCACCTGGCAGCAAGTGGTTAAGGGAGCTTGGGCCACATCGTTGGTTGTATCTTGATAGCAACACTCGAAGAAATAATCTTATGCACATTGTCTAACACAATACATGTGCATCACTTCAAGGTGTGTGCTCATCGAGAAGATGTGTTGGTCACTTTATGAAATGACCAACAAAACATAACTTAATTTACTGCACAGCCCGCAGCTACAACCTAGACTTATTACTGCAAGAATGTCTCAGAAAGGCCAAGCTCCCTGTGAGTAAGAGCCTGGTCATCCTTGAAGGTTACTGGTATGAAAACGTGGTGTTATCTCAATAGCAAGGGGCACATTCAGTGTTACCATCCGTATTCCATTCCTGCTTACCTCCTAAGGTGAAGATACATGTACACCAGGGATATGCCAATATGGCTTATAGATAATTACACACATACTGCATTATTACCGAATGCGGCCCAGGCAGTGTGGTTTCTCGCGTAACTGTTTCAAGGGTCCAGGAGTTACAGGAGCAATCAAAGGGGAAGATGCAGGTATACTCACTGACTGTCAGATAGAGGATGGACCAGAGGTTGACGTTGGCCATCATGTAATGGGAGCCCGTCTGGTGCTCTGACCTCATCTTCTCTTGCGTCACACCCGTCAGTCCGTCCAAGGTCAAGGAAGCAATCTGGGTTTACAGTGCCAGAGCTGATCTTTGTAAATGCAAGGCAGGGCACCTGACTCAACTCAATCAATGAGCATCAAGTCACCCTGAAAACTTTCAAGTACACTCCTTTAAAAAAAACTTGTAAAATGCAAAGTTTCAACTCTTTTATGCAAATATTGTTTGCATTTAGTAGAAAGCTAGAAGCGAACTAAGTGACACATCAAAATGAATAGGTCTCAACACCTTTTTCGAATGCAAAACAACGGAAAAATATATACATAAGACCCATTTTGTGAGATCCGGTCACACAAGTTCTCCATTTGTAAAACTGCAGCTGGGTCACAAATTTACGGCTGTGGCTAGTGATAAGGTGCCCTATGGAGGACACTCATTGGTGGCTGTAGAGAATACTACTTGGAGGAAACAAGGAGAAACAAACACTCCCAGACTTACATATGCACATAAAAATTGCTGGGAGGTAGCACTGAAAGAATGGCTCAGCATTGTCTGGCTCGGAGGTTGGGTAAGGCATGGAGCAAGGACGCAGAAGGAGTTTGAACTGCCCGGGCTACAACATCTAGCCAATTACCACTTCCTGTTATGCCCGGTATGTCCATGGCCAGAGCGCAGCGAATGCTTGCTACACACCACCTGTTTCACACCCATAAGCCCCCTTTGTACCCCATGATCATCACCATAATTTTTCGCTGGTAATCTGCATCCTTAAAACATTGTGTACTGCAGTATAGGAAGTTGAATATTCATGCCATCGTTTGTGCTTGGTATAATCTGACAACAAAATCTAATTTAATGCTTGTACAATTGCTTGTATTTGGCTGTGTGCCATAAGTGTTCATATGCAGCTATTGCCCTTATCGAATGCTTTCTCCTGGACTTATTTTGGGAAAAAATAGCCAAGTTGTTTATAAGTTGTTGTTGTGTTTTATTTGAATCATTTTTATTACTGAATTTACACAAAAAGGTATTTTATGAGATCTCATGATCACTCTTGTAATGACACAGCGCATTTTGTTTTTCGTGAACTTAACTGTCCTGTGGTGGTCAACATGTCGTTGGCCAGTCTTAGCCAAAGTCTTTGAAAGACTTTGAAAACTGATATTTCGGAGGGACAAAATAAGTTACATATATTGCATGGATAATGGAGAAGTGCATCAAAAGGTTTTTAAAAATTTATTCACAACGGCAAAAGTAAAAAGTAATGGGTAATTCCAGAAATTAGGGGTCCAAAAGTGTGACATTTTTGTGTCCCTGTTACATCTGGCCTTTGTTGTTTGACACGGAAATATCACCGGAATTGATTTCAAACTATTACTATTTGTTTGGCAGGTACTTTGCATTCATTCATCACTCTTAGAAATGAGAAAATGTGTTTTGAACTTATAAAACCATACGTCAGATGTGACAGGGACACACAAAAACATGGACCCCTAATTTCTGGAATTACCCTAATGCTAGATATTTTCTGTAATGCTATTCTATTTCCCGGTCACTGTGACGAGTTGCAGTTAATTGCAAAGAAAACTCCACAAATATTATTAGGATATTACTGGCCCCACTTGTCCGGCTAAGCTGCAGGCAGTAAGCAGAGTTGTAATTCCTTCTGCGTCCTTCCTCAATGAGAAAGGTAAATCCGGCCGGTATCAAGTTTCAAGGGGAACTTCAAAAGAAGGGTTCCAGAGTTGTCCTGCTCTGTGAAGGTTTTCAGTGGACCCCGAACACTTCCAAGCAAAATGCTAGGAGTTTGGGCGTACAGGACTTAGATGACAACTTAAGTACGACAACTCTAAATTTCACTTACCAGAAGCAGCTCTCCGTATCCAAAGACACTCTCAGCTGCTGAGGAAGATGCTTTACTGTCCTTGTAAACAAATATTGCCACACCGATAACTATCAGCAGGACGCAGAAATACTTGAGGAGGTAGTAGCGTTTCCTGGCAAGCAACACGCCGAGTAGCATGACTGCACACAAAAACAATCATAGTATCACTGGTCCGCACACGGGCACTTGATGCACAGCGATAATGGGCCATAGAGTGTTCCCCAACCTCCTAGGTTTCAAGGGTTCTGGTGCCCAGGCCTCCAATGTCTTATGGGGGCAATCACTCTTGTTAGAAATGTAGTCAAGACTGAGTTGCGGGGACTGTAATCTCTCGCTGGAATGTGGTAGTTCCCATGACATCTATATATCAGCAGGTGTGTTTTTCCCATACATGTTTATTAACATTTGCAGACAGAGACGATAACAATCATAGAGGGAGAAACCACGGCACTGGAAGAGTGAGCTCCACTATGGCATAACACTTCACAATTGGATGGGGGAACATTTAACTAATAACTGGACTACTTGAAAAGATTCCGTTGATTGATAAGTTTTTTTGATAACTTACCGGGTATCGGCTTGCAAGATTTGCCCAGGACCTGGAAAGGATAACTGACGTATTTGAGAGCCGAGTTGCTAGCTACCATGGCCCCCAGGTACGTGATGGAACACAGCGCGTAGAGTTTGGTGGTGGTCTTATCCTTACCCGGCTTACTGAAGAACAAGACTGACCAAAAAAGATGAAGAAAGTACCAAGTCAATGAAGAGTTCCCAACAAGGACAAAATCTGATGGATGTCAAAATGCCACTGGACATCTACATGTATAACCCAGTAGTTACAACTCCACAAAGGGGGCGGGTTCCAGACAGAAAGGAAACACATACATGTACCTGCACTGAAGTGAAAAAAAGTTGACCTCTATGAGAATTACAATCCGTTAGCACTAGTTGATGGTATCGCGTGCATTCAATTTTCACAATACTGAACTGGCACATAAGAATCAGACTTTTCAAAATGACAAGACACCACTGGTCACCTTTCAACACAAGAAACAAAACCAATGCTGACTCTTGAGAGGTATCTGAAGAATATTTTAAAGAGACTTTGTAGTCTTTTATACTTCTGAGATTATCCCATAGGGCAATTATTTACTACAAGCCTAGAGCCAGGGTTCAGGCACACGGCCAAGTCAGGGTATTGTAGTCAGCCGACTCTGATTAATCAGGTCCTCTGCATGTTTGCAAAACTGATTGGAACTGCATGAGGGTGTGTGCACTGTGTACAGGCCATCTTCTGATAATAAAATTGCCAGAATAGGTTGACAAGATTCTTGTTATGGAAGATCATGCTCATGTCCCTCTGGCAGGAAGTAGTTGAAAACAAGCTCTATTGAATTCAGTAATCTAAACTGTAGGTTCTCTCTTGAGTGGATATTGCTGAGATAAAGGACATCAAACAAACGACTTCTGCTGAGCAGTCAAAACAATCACAAGACAAGTCTCATGACAAGCCACAAGTAACAGGTTTGACAAAGACCAAAGACGATGGAATGCTTTAAGCTGCTGTTCACTTGAATTTGACTGTGACTTGAAATGAGACTAAAGGTCTTATGTTGGTCATGGGGAAGGTCTTGAGATGGGTCCAATGGGGTCCCAACTACAATACCACATGTACTGCTGGAGCTCTGGGAAGGATGGATTCTATTACTATACATGCAGCAAACCTTGTATCCATGCAGCCCTAAAGCTCTCACAAGGTCACAGAATTGGGAAATATTGTAACAGGCCAGCAATCTCAGCAGGTGCTGTTACGTCCCTTACCGCATTTGGCAAATATGGCATTGATAATGCACTGGACGAGGACGAGGCAGAAGAAGTAGCTGAAACGTTCCTTGTTTTCACCGCTACCATAGTCACTTCTGGTTCTGCAAAACAGGAGAGAGTCGTTTCCCAAGATGTTAATGAGGAGGAAACCCGACAGCGTACATGTGTTCCTTTAGCTGTTCCCACTGCTACATAACTTGGCAAGCATCATAAAGCGCATGTACATGTACGTATGCCACTAACAGCAATCAAGGTGCGACACCTGTATCATTCCTATCCCTGCTCTATCAATCCATAAACATGTACATGTACCTTGGTAATACAATGAATAACCATTTCTGCTCCCTTGGAGATACACGTAGCGTTATGTACATGTACATGTATGCATGAAGCTTGATACATGTATGAAACTGAATGCTATCCGGGTAGAATGATTTTGCCTGGGGTCATAACTTATGCCATGCTGGATTTGAATCTAAATCACACACTATGATCTCAGGTTGTAAACCATAACTACGGGGCTACATCACTACAATCTATGGCAAAACCATGATTTTTCACAGAACTCTAATCACAGAGCTGCACAGCCAGCAGGTTTTCAATTTCTGAAATTTATATACTGTTATGTACAGAAATTTATGCAAGCCTATGGCACGTACTGTACATGAATGTACACGATGTATTCTATATAGTATTCTATATCATAATTTAACAGTCAATATTCTTTATATCTTACAATTAACAACTACATGTACACACTACCACATGCAGACACATTTTGGTTTTAAGGCTTATCAGACAGCATGGATACTAGACTCACCAGCTGAATTCAGAAAACAAGGAAGTTGATCTTTTCTCCATGTGCTTGGGGTGGGGGCTTGTAAAGAATTGCTTCATAGTGTGATCAGTGTGTTATGTGCTTCATGTTGGTAGACTGTGCACTCCACATACATGTACATGTACTATGTACATGAACATCAAGTGCGTCAGTCTCGTCTCTGTCAGTGATGTGGAACTCTCTCACAAGTGAACACAAGCCTTCCGGCAAATAGGGCAATACACTGTACTCAAATGCCAAAATATGCATATTATGAGGTTGTTTCATCATCAGAAACTAATACAAATATGGTGGAGATGACATGTACAATATGCACATGTAAGACCTACCGGACTGGTTGGGACTAAAATTGAGCCAAGATGACATTATGTTGACTACATGTATATGTTAGGCCCCAATTACAGCATTAGTCCCGTCTACATGTATAGATGGGACTAGCCCAACTATAGTTGGGACCGTCCTGACTATAGTGCTATAGTTGGCCCAACTACAGCACAGTGTGTGCATGCAATTTAAGCCATTTTATTTCCGTCAGCAACTTGTGTATGCAGAAATAGGTTTTTTGTAATGGTGTGCCATATTTCAGATTCTTATGTCAGTTGTGAGCTGCATAAACTCGGAAAAGGTTGAGACATTTTCTACAGAGTATGGCCAACAATAGTTGGGTCAGCCTAACAACAGCAGCATTGTTGGGGCATAACATATACAAGAGGAAACCTTTGCCCTTTTCATCATGTTCTTGGCTGCTTCTGTTAATTTAATATTTCTTGTAAAACTATCGGAAAATATTAACGAATAGCACTTTAGGAATGAAACCATTTCCAAGTTTCATCACTTCATCGTACATGCAAGTACAACATACATGATGTAGACCTCTGGGCCTTCTTCATACAATGTATGTACATACAGTCCCATGCCCAGAAGCATGTACCAGTAATTAATTTGCCTAGCTAACAAGCATTTGACTCTGCGGATTTACTGTCACTTCGCCCCACTTCCATTTTTTCGATTTTTTTTCGATGCGTGACCGATCACGTACGTGAACGGTCGCTGCGGCATGAATAGACTGGTCGCCACACTCCATCACGCATTCTCTTAAACAGGTGCAGCGCAACAGGCACCAGCGCTTTGCACTTGTGTTTTTACCACAGCGACAACAAAACACGAAGAAAATCTATTTTCTAACTTGACAAAAAAAATTGTAGGGTCTCGCCAAAAAATTTGGGTCCGGCGGCCGGGAAATTGGAATCACTGTTTAGGCCTTTGAAAGTTGGATTATCCGATTGTTATTTGAGTACTCAAACGTCGATGTTTTTACTTGTTGCATCTACTGAAGAACAGAATGAACGATAATTAATGGGGAGAAGTGGAAATGGGGCGAAGTGGTTAGGGGCGAAGTGACCGACATCCCTGAGGGAGAAGCTGGTTTACCCTCATGTAATCACTAATTGGTAATACATCACAGTACATGCAGAGTACGTTTCACATGAGGTAGAAGACACTTGGAGAAACTGCAGATGTCTGCTGATTAAATTTGTACTTGTACTTCTAATCACAATTATTATCATTTCATTGTCTAATGTTTTAAATATAATCTTATGATTTACATTAGTTTTCAACTTATTTTTTTTACTCATTGGAGCTGAAAACAATTCTGTTTGGGGGGATTCCTTTATTTATAGAAAGCAATAAATAATGCAAAAAGGAATATGAAAATGAACAGAATTACTAAGAGATCCATATTGCTAGCTTTCCCTGCAGTACCAGTAGTTTATTATTAACAATCAGAAAGTGATAACATGTCATAGAATGGCAAATTCAGCAGTGAGCATATTGAAGCATTTAAAAGTAGAAAACACTCAGAATTTTCACTCAGACCATGTCGGAAGGAACCTCCATGCTCAGACCAGTCTCACAGTAGTACTCATTTGTAGCATCATGTCCGGGTATGCGGAACTCTTTCCTCGGTTTTTTCAACCCTACGTCATCAGTCATGTCCATGATCTGTCACTGTGCTTTTACAAATTCATGAAATTCTTTACTTACATTTTTTCTTGTAGAATTCCATAGTAGAAGTAGCACACAAAAATTCCTACAAAGCAGACGATGAGTGCTTTGACGGATCCTTCGTCTGAACGCTGCATTTCGCTGTTGATTTTTTTAGGTTCGGGGGATCCGGAAGACGTATGGCGATCGGCGACTTCCGTTCTGAAGATATGCACGGCATCAGTTACACAGGCGTCCGAAGAAATGGTGATCGCTGTCTGTGGTCCCAATTTGTTCATAAGTACAAACGGGTAACTTATCCTTTGTGTTTAATTTCAACAACCCTGCCTGGTCCACATACACGTGGTTGAATTGCACGAGAAATATCTGGGCCGGTTTTCTATGACGTGTCAGTACAGCATTGAGCATTGTATTAATCAACCGTATTATCATACCCAGTTGAATTACTAGACTTCTATGACAGTATCTAAATACTATGAATACCAACCACAAGGGCGCCAGACTACTAATGTTTTCAAAGGGCGCCCTCAACAAGCATTACAGGCCACGCGGCTTTATCAGATGTAATTGGACATGTAATATCATCGCTCAAAAATTAAGTACTGTAAAATAATATGGTTTTCAAAGGGAAGCAGGTTTAAGAAAGGGCTTGCGAACATAAAGTTTGAATTTAAGAAAACCAAAACGAGATAACCCTGAACTGATCAAAGTGAGAGCGGTTCTGAGGAACATGATGTGACATTAGTAGTCTCCTATCCAGCCCTGAAGCTGTTGGTTCCAAAATAAGTCACTGTTAACATGGAGCTATTAAACACACGAAGGAGTCAGCACATACAGAGATCAAAAGGGTCAATGATGGCCACCGCCAGCACTAGTGCACGCGCTGCAAGGACAAAACAAACTCCACGCAGCTTGTGGGCTACAAGGAATGCTCGGAGTTGCATTTGCAAAGGATTGTGGGTACCGCGTATGCGTGTCAGTAACACTTCCGCATGTTCAACATCATGGCCGCCCTAAGACGGAAACCATCGTCATCGGAGACTTAAATTTCGATAATTTTAGTGATTGGCCTGATATTCCAATGACAATGAAAGTCTGGTTACGTCTTTACATCCCCAAAACGTCTCTCTTAAGAATAAAACAAATTACTAACTAGTAAAATTCTCCAAAAAATACGCACAAGAAAACTGAGAGAACTGAATGTAGCTGGTCCAGACGAAAATAAAAAACACACAAAAACATGGGAAGATTCGTTTTCCTTTCTGTCATTGTTCACAACTGTCTGGGCATGAAACCTTACCACGCTGTCAAATGCATTCCTGCAGCATGTTTCCACCTTCTTTTAACCGTAGGAACCACTACGATTGTGACTTATGATATCAATATCACAGTTCATATTTTAGGTATTTGCTCTCTAACGCCAAAAACGCAAAATGTCATAACTGACTTCAGAAACGTCCGACTTTTGCCAAATAACCACCGTTGATTTGTAATTTTCGAGCGCATCTGCGGAGATCACTCGCTGACTCCTGAGGGCTACTAAAGAGAACTGCGCACCTTCTTCGTGCATCTTTTCCATCATTCATTTACTCCAGTATGCCGCAGCGAAACATGGCGAGTCTGTGGGTTACCAGCTACTTGGCAGTGGCGGTCACTGTGTACAAAGAATGTCTAGGGTCTTCAACACGGGAGCTGGTAACCGCGCTTTGTCTATGGAGCCGACAGGAGCAGTTAAACCTCTCTTGACTGCGCTTGATGATTTCCTGCCACAGAGGGGAAGATGAAGGCTCTACATTACAACCAATAACTTTGTGCTCTTACAGTCAAACAAGACAGCAGCGCATCCGTGTTTGAGAATGGGATGGGACATTACTGCGCGCCCCAAAGTGATCACTTCCATGAAGAATTCTCCACATCAAAAAATTATTTAAAGTAGAGGAAGACCGCAGGCCCACGTTTAAACATGCGCGTTATGAAAACGACAAGAACTTTCTAAAGAATACCCAGCTTTGCGTATTATGTTATATTGCATGTGTCAGGTTTAAAGTCGTTCTAGTTTTGTAAGGTATGACATGTAAAATGCCTTAGCAGATAAGAAGATTGGGACGTTATCTTATGTATATTGTATTGCAGGGATTTCAGGCCAAGAAAAAAAGAATAAGAACACCGACGCGCAATTTTCTCTCATCTTTGGATACATTGTATTTGATTTTTTTTCATTTGCATGACATTATTTTTCTGGCAGTGTGTCGTCTTTCGCCGATTTAAAACAAAAGAAACACACTGAATCATGACATGATTATAAGTACTGTTACTTTTAGAAAACAACAGCACCGTCCCAAAATAATGGAAAGAAAGAAATCGACTCAAGTCAGACCTGCCAGCAGTTTTGTTATAAGCTACACAAATATATCGAGGTATGACAAAGAACATCCAGATGAGAAAAGAAATCAACAGCCATTACTTTAAGGGTCCGTGCAACGCAATATGGGCAATTCACAATTAGTGCGCCTCCAAGAGTTTGCAACGCGTTGGCCAATCACAGTGCGCAAAATCTGTCCACCCGATGCGCGTTTAGAAAGGGTCGACAGATTTCGCGCGTTGTGATTGGATGCGCACTATTGTGAATCGCCGGTAATACTCACTGTAACCTGTAAAAATGAACCTCTGTGTTCTAAAAATAACTTTTTCTTTCATTTTGTCATCTCTTACTTTAAAAAGGCGTTGTAGCGCCTATGTGGTTTCAATGCTAATGCAAATTCCAGTATCCCAGAGCAAAACTGTGCTGCCATCCTGTAAGGAAACCCCTCAATTTTACATTCAGAGTGTATGAAACCCATGCCGGAATTTTTGATATCTTGATGTCCTAAATTGTCTTTTCTTTGGTTACTTATTGTTGTGGAGGTACACGAGCAACCTTTTTTTTAATGAGCAAATACTGGGTTCGCAATATGAACAGAAAAAAACAAACAAGGAACCTGAACTGCGTCTTCTCTGATCGACGCCACAATGACCACGCCCTCTGTTGTCCAGAAAAGATTGGACAACTTTTATACGTTTTAAAAAAGTGCGCTTTTTCAATACACTTCAATCAAGACAGGACGTCAAATGGTTTTCATACATGAAGAAGAGTTAAAAGATCCACACGAAGTGTGTTTACAACATTCACCGCAGGAACACCTCAAGGAAATGGACACAATTGGTATAAATAAGAGAGAAAAATGAAATCACAGCCCACCTGATGTGGGCACACGGCTGATGTGCAGGAACTTAATTATGCCGATGAGGAATATATACCCAAATCAGCATCATAATAAATTCCAAGAAATTTCATTTCTCTTCCTCAGTTAGTAATTTTAGAAACCAAACGTATGGATAATTTATTGAATGTCGTTGATTTATACGTTAATGCCCCAGATGCACTGATTGTAAAGTTTGGCTCCTCACGTCAATCAGTAACACATCGTATCCTGCTGATTTGATGACACATGAAATAACAGTTCTCAATAATATTTTCCCTTTCACACTTTCTGTCAGTATTTGTTCTGTAATGGTGTAATTGTAACCACTTCCGTCAGAAAGTTACATCGCATTACGGTGTAGCATAAACGTTTTAAACATACGACAAAAAAAACAGGTCTGCTAAATAACTAAAAATTTAGTCTTCACCAAAAATATACAATTCCTCAATAAATGCATTGTGCCAAATTTGATCCTATTACTTTCAATGAATACATGTCACGTGGAAGACAACGTTGTCAGGTAGTCGGGACTTTGAAATGTCAGCCGATTACATGTACATTACTTGGTTGCATAAAACGTACAGTTAATGTAACTGTCGAGTCAAATCGGTGAGATTTCCATCTCACAATACTAGTCTGGTTCCCTGACTAGCCGCACTACCTACAGATAGCAATCATCGCCATTAATGGCACATGACCACGGGAAGGCTTGGAATGCCCTCGTCTGAGTGCCTACCTCAAAGAATTTAACCCACTACCAAGAATTTCGTGAAACAAAAGCTTGCTCCCACAGGTTTCGGCTGGCAAACACGATGGCATACGCTTTGTCGTTGGAGAAAGCAATTTTACAACCCAAAACGGCCGAAAACTAATGATAACGTCGACATGTCGACAGAAAGCACTCAGTTTTTGGACATCGTTGGACGGCGGCGACCTAACCCTTGGTTTCGTTTAAAGCGATGTGTCAGGAAACCAGATCAAACATGTCCCTAAAGGGTCAAAGTTGGAAATGATTCTCAAAAATATGCATATGATTAAAGTATAAATATCTGATTTAAAAAAGAAAGTCGTTATAAAAAGCTACAAATCACTGCTTGATTATTTCAACGATCTGTCCTGTCAACAAATGAAGGTGGCGTACAATATGTCACTGTATGTCCAATATATTTCAACCAAAATTATTCTGGAATGCAACATGAACGTCCTTCGCATAAAAAAAACCACACTGGACCACTGGAATGCCCTAGTCAAAAATATTCCCCATGTGATACTCGTACACTACTCCCTTTTCTCTGAAAGCGGTATTTAAAAATATATTCTCTGTATAGCACAATAATATACACGTATACATTGTTCGCACAATACGGATCAACACGTTATGATCCGGTTTATATGGGCCGTGTTTATTTCACACAGATCTGGATTATGATCCGTGATCCGTTGTTGGTTTACGGACACCAAAACTCTCCTAATGGATGGTGCGAACCAGCGTTAGGATCACTGATCGAGATCCAGATCCATGTGAAACAAACTGACCCATGGTACGTAACGGTCTACCATCGTTCGTGTGTTCTTAGGCAAGATGTTTTACTATTGTGCGGTTGTCTTTTGTCCATTCAGGAGTTCAAATAGGTGTCTGTGAGGGTCGGAAAATCGCCCTGATCTCGAACTACTCTCTAAACTTGTTCTCACAGCCAATATCAACAAAGACAATAACTGGCAGGAATAATTTGCACAAAGCGCTTTGAGCACCACACATGTAGAACGGAACAGGTTTCGTCGAGCGAATCAGACTTGACCGAGGCAATTTCTAACGTAGTAAAGTCTTCAGCAGCAAATCTTCCAAATCACACAGTGCTGTTTGAAGGATGTTACACACGATGTCGAGTGCTAACTACCCTTGAATGCCAGATGTCGAGTGCTAACTACCCTTGAATGCCAGATGTCGAGTGCTAACTACCCTTGAATGCCAGAGTGGGAGGATCATAACCGAACAGATCGAAATCAACTCTAAACCTCTTGTAGAGATTCTGCAGGTCGACAAGTGGAACGTTTTTGTAGTACGACTCGAGCTTAGTTTGGTTTGAGCTGCCGGTGGGACTGCTCGACTCAGATCCTGGAAATGTCACATGCTCCGCGTGGATGAGCCGCAGGATGTACTCACTGTCCTCCCTCAGCGTCTCGAACTTGCCAATGATGTCATAGTCGATGTCACAGGGCAGACACTGATCAAAGATCTTTGACCAGTGCTTATTGGAGGAGGTCTGGGATGGGACCGCCGGGTCGGTCAGGTACCGGATGAACTCCTCGAAGGTCAGGTCGTAGCCATCCGAACTTGACTGGTGGTTCTCCCGGTATATGCCCAGAATCCGATTGCCGACCGTCCGCTGCCACACACCGGCTCTTTCAAAAGTCGAATCCGGCGCCAGCTTGTTCCGGAACGCCGACAGCACGCGCGAGAAAGGGTGCCGGGCAAACAAAAACTTATCGTAGGATTTCAGCACTCTGCTCATTTCCGATGGAGGAAGGTCTTTCAACCTAGTCAGCATCTTCTGTCCGTCGCGGTTGGCGAAATACTGTGATATTTCTGAAGTGCTTTGGAAAGATTTGTTTAACACGAGGAAGACTTTTTTCCAGCTTGTGCAAGCTATCTTCGGCACGGCACAATATACGACCCGGTGCTCATCATCCACAAAAATGTTTGCAGACAGGTGCTTCCTAAGATCTCCAGACACCTGTTTACCGTAGTGTTGACATGCCTTACGAAGAACGTCCCTTCGAGTCTTCATTTCCTTACGTTTGGCGACCATAAAACTAACGGTCGGCCGAACTGTGTGCAAGTCAGTCAGAGAGGAATTGGCCCTTCCCTGGTGTACAAATGATAAAGACTCCATTAAAATCGTACGTCAGAGGTGCCTTAAAATCTTCTCAGTTTGACTTTGACAAACGAGATAAGTGCCCAATACAGGGGATATAGTTACTGCTTTTTAAGGAAGATGAACACACAAGTTGGAGTGTACAAAAAATGTACCACACGATGCAATTAAACAGACATTTTCCTGTTAATGTCGAGAACTTATTGTCAACATGTGCACATCTCACGATAGACCTGTGAACATGTATACATGTGCTTCCCTGTGGCAGCGAGGTGGGATGCAATCCATCGAGCTCCGATAGGAAAGCGGACATGTAAACACAGCATGACGTCATTATGTTTTAGGTCTTGTAGACGCTAAGTTTACAACAAAATGAAAGATTCAGCCTAATAGTGAAACTGTGAAATATGGAGATGAGTAATAACTGCACCAAGACAATGTATTCCAGAATGATGTCGAAGCGGGCCTCAAAGACAAAACCCTAAATTATTCTACCTTTTCGCTTCTACAACAATAAAAAATGCGGAGCGGAGATAAATATTGATATTTACCGTGCTATTCCTCAGCAGATGGGGTAACAGTGTCGATCTCATAACGTCACTCACGTGCCTCTGGTGTGTCGGGAACTTCTCTGTGCACACAATTAGACAACCGAATATAGGAAAGTGAGGATTGATACATTTTGGCAATAGGTCACGCCTTACAACTGTTTTGATTTCTCAAAGATCTATGCCAGTAGTGGAAACTTAAAAAAAAAAGATAAGACCGATACAAACACGAAATAATGGACAAACCCAAAAATTATTCTGGGCGTCTGAATATTTTAAACAGGCTTTGGAGCTGTTCAGTCTTTACATCTACCCTGCATAGCAGTTTCGATTGACTTCTGATTACTTTTTGGCAGTTCTACGTAAAAATGGAAATCGGTCATGCTGTTACACCCACCTCACTGTCATTTATAATTCGTCAACAAAACGAAGATTTTCGAGAAATGTAAGAGTGAAATGTACCAATACCTTTTAATTCCACTTTTATTTTCAGAAAACTTGTTTTTGATTTTGAATCATAAATAACGAGGTCGGCCACAGCGCAACGAGCTTCCACTTTATCGTGGATGCTGATTGGTTATGAAATCCAGTTGTGCATCTAGCCGCGTACACGGACTCATGGGATTCCGTCGGTGAGATAGCGATGCCACGCGGCTAGACTGAGAAGGAAACAAGCCCCATCCCTCCTGTATCTGGGTCACGGACTGACAGGGTCCTTTTCCTCTGGGACATGTTGCCATTTTAAAAATGGTATTAGCACCCCCCCCCGCACTGAAAGGATTTCATTCCAACAGTGGACAATTATTTCAGACGAAAATCCTCTTTCCCCATTCAAAGGCTCGATGTGCCACTGGTGCTGCTGTTGTGGCACAGTCAAGAGTATACTAAGGTAACATCTGTCATGGCACTTCTTCAAAATGGCTTCAGTAGAAAGACACTGCCCACATGTTTGAATATCGGAAAACATTCATCCATGTACATGTATTTCCAACTCAGTCAATAGGAAGGACGTTTGGGCAACTCGCCACTGCCCTCAATCTGCCCACTACTGATTATTTCCAAGTCTGATTAAATCCAAAATGTTTCTTTCCCCAAATATTTCACAGTATTTCAGGTCTCCCTTCACTGCAGAGGCCTTTGTTTCTGCTTCATAAGAGAACTTTCTGATTTGATGCCTGCACCATCTTGATGATCGATTGAGGCAAGCGCCTATAAACTGCAAGGCACAACGATTCTGTATTGTGTTGAGTAACTGAAGTTGGTAGATTTCCATTTTCAACCTCAAAAACTGACCTATATAGGCCCTAGAGAGAATTGTTTCATCAAACTTCTAGCAACAATGCGATTGTTGCAAGCCATGCGTTGTTACTAATTTTTATTTACAAAAGGGCACTTTCACAAATCCGACTTCCCAACTGGGTTAAAATGTCTCGATAAGAGTCTTACCTCCGGCCATGTGCTTGGCTAGTCCTATTTGTAATGGACTCTGCAAGTAGACCAAGACACTCAGCAACGTGAGGAGAACCATCACTAAGAGGACGGACAGCCTGGAACGTGACGTCATCGCTTTGACATCTGATTGGCTATCTCCTGTTGAGAACAACAAAAAAAAATCTCTAGTCGTTTGACGTCTGGGCACTAGGGCCTGATCAATCTAATTGACGTTCATACTGGGGATTACGTTTGAATACAAATGTGCACTGCAGACCGCTTTGAGCGATTTTACGTGCATCACGCCGTATCACAAAGCACTGTTCTCCATGTAATGATTGAACGTAAGTCGCAATGCATACTTGTGATTGAGTGCACGTTCCAAAGTCCCTATGGCGTCCACTACCATTAATATTCACGTCTGAAGAATGAGTGGTAAGGAAACTCTATATACAAAGACATCCACAGTTGAACAATACGGGAAATCTGTCTACACAGACGGCCTCTACACGACTAACACAAATACCATAATCATCTCGCAATTTGATCTACTGTCGCTAATATTTGGACAGCTTGAGAGGTAATTTTATTTGGACAGAAGCTCACAGCTGTTCGCTGTTCTCATTAACGCAAAGATAGACACCGCTATGAAAAATTCATTTAAAGCAATATCCGGAAATGAGAGGCAGCATGGTATCAATGACGAATAGCATGCATATTATGTAAACCTCATCTTCGGATTATTAAGCATACATATTCAGGGAGGGGCCAGCCACCACAGCGTCACGACTCATTCATTCAAGAAATAAGTAGGGCTGTGCCGAATATCCGAATATTCGATTAACGGTCGAATATTCCAATATTATTTTTCAACTTTGAATATTCGAATGCAAAATTCACAAAAAGGAAGGGGAAATTTTCTTTTGCTTTAAATGAGAAAAATTGCACTATGGCGGCTTGTTTCAAGCAGATTCAAATGAAAAGCGTCAGAAATCTTACAACGATTTAAAAAGTAAATTATTCATTAAACAAGTCAAAAGGAACAGAAATTTTCAACAGGGCAAGAAGTTTTGTTCATCTCTTAAATCTTGCTAAATCGTGACTTGAGATGTGAGAAGCTATTATATTGATCATAATGTACAATTGTGTATGTTATTGCAACTGATTTTGTGTATGGTTTATTCATGAACAACGGTCAGTGCGACCGAATATTCAGAAATTCGATCAAATTGAAGGCCGAATATTCGAAAAGTGAATTATATGAATTGACTCAGCCCTAGAAGTAAGCACGTCGCTGTGTGTAGATTATAAACTTAAACATTAATGTCATGATTTGCACTCGAAAACATAGTGCAAGGCTATTAACTCTAACAGTGTATTTATATTAAAAAAATCTGCCATCCCTTTTAGGTTAATCTCATTGAAACGTACACTTTTTGACGCCTTTTTTGACGATATGTAATGACGGCGTTCTTTTTTCAGAAAGATACTGTTCTTAGAGGTTTGCTGATAATTTTTTTTAGGGATACTCTTATCAGTGTTCACACAATGTCAATAGCGTGTAGCCTCCTGACTTGGCAAGGAATTGTCGGGGAAAAGAATATTTGAAGGGACACAACGATCTTGGCAAATTTAAGTCTACAGGAAAATATCCTTCAGATTTCTTCCTGGAATGGCATCCTACTTTTGCTCATGAATAACCCTGCATTTGCATGAAATCATAAAAACACCACAATGGTCTTGAAATGTCAAGACGAAAATTTTCAACAGGGACATCAAGGTGCATTTTTAAAAGGCCACTGCAGGGCTCTTTAATGAAGTTGCCCTTTTCATCAGCCAGCTCATTCATCATTACATTATCTTTTTAAAATGATCACGGCGTCGTTGCAACGTTATCAGTGAGTTCACAACATAGGCATCACGCCATTATCATCGCGATTTCACGACCGTTTTTTTTCTCCCCGTCCAGCGCTTAGAAAAACGTCATTAGTCATCACACGAGCCAAAATCTACGCTTCATTATTAATATAGGCCTATCGCCAACATGCAAATTCTCAGTTAAGCTACAACGCTTGAAGTAAGAATTCCTCATATCATTATCATTTTAGACAAATTGCAATTCCAGACAAAACATGCGCACAAATTTCCCGCAATAAACAACGAGGGTCGCTTTAATTGGCTTACAAAGCAAACCGTTCGGGCGCATCATTCTCTGTTTTAAAAGGTCGAGTTACTGAGCATGACTTACGGAAAAAAGATAAAGCGGATGATGTCATTTTCCATCCAGATAAAGACGTCATACTGATTTAAAGTTGACTTTCCACCTTTGGATTTTTCTCTTCCGCTTCAACAAATCGACAGCTTATACTTTTTGTCAAAAGTTGTGTCAAAAAAAAGATAATACTGAAACTGAATGGAGGACAAATGACCTCAAACTGTCGGCCAAGATAAAAATCAGACTTCTTCAGTGACATCAATCACCGGTACACAGTAGTGTGGCACTTCCAAATGAAGACCCCGTACCTGTCTCATTTCACAATTCATTGTCTCACTGAGATGGATATATGCTTTGCAGCTCTCGACGTTTCATTCGCCTCCTCGATCGAATGAATTTCATGTATTCGCGGCACGCGAATTATGATCGGATATTATATAATCGCTTCACTATATGGCTATTTCTCGCTGTTCGATTCATGGCTGGTTTTTCAACCATACGGTCCATCTTCTCAGAAGTGAGGAACAATTTCTGCATTCCTTTTCCATTTCAACGGAAACATGGAGTATCCTTTCCCGTTGTTTTAATGATCATATTAGGTCCCAAGCTTTGGTATCGATACATCCTTGGGAAGTTGGGTCGCTTGCCAACTTCCCAACTTCCATGACTTTTCTCTCTGGTAATTTTCTTGATTGTAGTTTTGCCATACCGGGCAACACAACCACCCTAATACTTTTTGAGTGGTGAGCTATACAAGTACAAGACTATCTTTCCCCATGCAAACATCCCAGTAAAGCGCGGTGTGTCTCCACCGCAGCTGAGCACACTGAACAGGAACATAACAGATCATGTGCGGCGTGGCATACTGAAAAATACCGTACAGCTATAGTTCATCACGTGTTGAAGCAATTAACCTCTACTTGGAGCAGAAAAAAGGCAGGAATGAACTGTATCCTGTGATGGCCTGGCCGTGTTTACCGCCACGCACGCAGTTCATGCGTATATATACCACTCATACTTTTCTTCCACTCCACCGTTTTGCCGCGTGGGTTCATGTCGTTTTCCACCACTCAAACGCACAAGATGTATTTACCCAAGGTTAAATTTTAACGCCACTCGGGAAGACCCATCAAGTGTCTTCGCAAAATGAATAGAGATCGTTTCCATGACAACTAAAACACTCTTCCTGCATCAGCGATCGTTCCATGGTTGCTCGGCGGGAAAACATTGGGTGTATGCGGTTGCCAGAGTGATGCCAGACCGACACCTCTTTGTGCGTTAGACGTTTCTGTAATGGCTAATTTACAGCCTCAACGGCAATTGCATTGTAAGAGACGTGCGTGCGCGCTATATTATTTCCAGTGCATGCACAGACAAAGCTGGAAACATAATTATTGGAAGGAGTATTGGATTAATGGGAGATTCAAATCAAGGCAGGCCAAGCCCCCCTAATCTACCAACAGCAATTGCAAGACAAGTGGCGAATGCTTTGATGGCTTGTCAATAGTGCCCACAAGTTTTGTATTTTTTTAATCTATTGATCGTTCACTTTTGATTTTTTATCTGATTACAGTTTCGATTAATCGAACAGCCGATTCTATCATGTTCAAGCAATAGAGAGCCTATCGCAAAGGCGCAAACGGTCTGCCTTGTTGATTTTATTTACTTTTTTGGGGGAGGGGGCTACATGTAAATGGGTTTGACTACTCCTGTCAACCACGTGTACGTACACGTGGTTGTGTCTGTCTCATATTCTATCTTACCATTCTTTTAAAAGGGGGGTTGAGTAACCGAACAGATGAATAATCGTTTGCTCTAAGTAAACAAGTTACCAAAGAATCAATAAATTGACCGATTAATCGAGTATTAATATTTTCAGACATAGTGCATGAGTTAGATACGCTAACGTGCTATTTACAGTACCTAGCCAGTGGATAAATAAATGAATGAAACTCGCCAAACAATGACAACATACCGTGAGAATCAACACCTGCAAAGCTAACTAATGCGATCAAAGTTCTCCTTTAAAGGGTACATCCAATACAACATATTTACTGATTTATACCCTCGAGTTTTTACCTATGTGTTTTATATTAAAAAGCATATAGGTGCATTTTGGTTTTTATGCTATTGTGGATTTCCATATTCATGAGCAAAAATTGTGATGTAAATCCACGCAGAATATCTCCAATTTTGCATTGATTTATGCACAAAAAACTGCTGAAATTTTCCTTTTCTTTACAGTGATTTATTGCCTACGGCAGTAAGTCACCAAACAACCTTTCTCGGAAATGTTTCCGATGAGCAGATTTTGGGTTCACAATGTGAACATGAAAACTAGTTAAACTGAGCAGAGTCTGTCCTGAATGAAATCATGATAACAATGCCATCAATAATTGTTCAGGAAATTATGATAACAATGCCATCAATAATTGTTCAGGAAATTAAAAACCAGAGAATTTTAAATGATTGAAAAGTGATCTTTTCTATACATCCAATTAACTCCACAAGGATGTCAAACAGTTTTTTCATACGCGGAAATTTATGAGGAACGTTGCACAAAAAATACGTCTATTAATTCATCGCGTCAAGTACCCTTCAAAACTCTCGAGGTATTAGCAGGCAAGGACGCCAATTGCGCCAACAGCTCGGCACGGATCGCCGAGCAAATTATCAGATTCAATTAGAGGAAGGAAAGACGTTTGCTGGGGTCGAACAGGGTTTGGCACCGGCGCTGTCGTAGCACAAGGTTTGGCACCGCCGCAGTCGTAGCACAAGGTTTGGCACCGCCGCTGTCGTTGAACGCCTAGGTAGACAATACTCTAGCGAGTCAACAATTCCAATGTTATTACCACGAGAGGTGTACATTACGTCCGTGGAGCTATAAGGAACGGACTGGCTGTGTGTGTGGACATTATTAATAAATACATGTATTTAGGAAAACAATATTAGTTCAATGTGTACTTGGCAATTCCGGCGCCAATGCAAACGAACAAGACACTTAAACTTCACCGTTCTCTGGTGCACCATGCGCATCTTAAACCCCTTGCATGGAACTGTTGAAATACAAACGCTCCTCCGCTCGTATAATTTAACTTCGCGCACTGTTATAAATCGAGTCAAACATACAACAGCGTTAATGCAAATGTTGTGAATACATATTCCGTGGACGCGTATACGTCTGGTAACACTCCCTCGCCGAATCTTGGGACATGCATAATCTTTCTAGAGCACTTTATGCAACATAAATGAATAGAAACCGTCTTTGTGATACAGTACATCACGTAAGTATCTGATTTCCTCACATAAGCTCAGTGCTATTTCTTTAGATTTTTTTTTACTTTTCAATTTTGAACCAATTTAGTAGCAAAGCCCATAAACGTGTGTTCCTTTTTCCTTTTTATAAATTTATCTTCAGAACATGTTCATTTTTATTTAAAAATGAAAGGCTCTGGCCCGGGGTTGATTATTGCAACAATCGGATAAATTAAATTTAAGCAGTCATCGCCCGTAGCTTTTCAGGCCTTACTGAACCCATCTAAGCTCATCATCCCATCTTGTCACCGTAGCGAAGATTTCTATCGCAGCTGCATAACATTTGCATTGGGGTCTGCATGCAGCCGGACTTTCGTATATAATATACCTGTCAGTTTCCATGGAAACATTGAGGCGGGTTTTAAAGTTGCACAAAGTATGATCATGTATACACCACAATTGGAATATGTTTACTTTTTTGGAAGTTAGGAGCCACAGTGCATTACGTGGACACTGTCCAGAAAATTCGTTGAGAAATTATCTAACAGTTTTAAGGGGGACTCAGGCACTCCCAAAACACCGGAAACTCAGTCTGCAGAAGAGTACTTAGCCTGGCGCAGGCTGGCGGAAAGACTGGCAGAGAAACACATTTCTACATTTGTCACTGGGTGAGGCTACAAAGGTTTCTCCCAACAAACACGCCACCTAAACTGAAACCGGAACAGAAGATAAAGATCACCACAAGTTTAAAAGATTCAAGATTTCCAAGGTTATCACACCACTCATTAAAAGAATGGTATGTGCGTTACTCAAGCTACATGCATTTCTAAATTGGAAGATAATTTATGCGTAAGATGACACGTACCTAGAAAGAGGGTCTATCCATGGAGTCATATGATAAATTTCCCAATAGTTATAAAACTAGGAAAACTGTGTGTCTATTTGTCAACGCCTATTGACCTACGTCCCAACTAATTTCAACTCTCCAGTCTCCATGTGAAAAAGCTGGACAGCTCATTCGCTATTCTGAGCTGTACCAACGAGTGAACTATATACGACTTGTTCCTCACCCTCTCCACTATAGAATATGCAGGAGGAAAATTACGGAACCAGTTTCACCACTTCAATTATTCCAAAAATGTTCACAAATACGTATTCGTAAAATAGCAATATGGATGACAGTGACTTCATGTACTTCTAACAATTTACGGACAATCCAGAGATTTTTCAGAGAGCATAGACCCTTTCCAAAAAGGTCCACAAAAAAGTCACATCCATTTGTCTGATTACAAATTTGGGAGCCATATTGCTCTGCAAATTTTCTCCAGAGTAAAAATATTCTTTGTCGATCAAATACAGCTGAGCTGTTTCAGTACATTTTTTCACAAGTAAATTACTGTATTTTCCCACAGGTTCATAATTAGTTATTCCTACAGACTACATTGCTTTTCCAATTTTATTCCCAGCACCTACTTCTGGAATACTGTGGCTTATTTCAACATGACCGTGGCTTCTTCCCCAACAGAAAGCACGGGAACAAGGGGGAAATTGACCAAGCACGGAATACTTTTGTTTCGTTTGAAATGCTTTCCTTTCTTTTCTGTATCATTTTTGTGAATTTGAGGAGTTCAATAAAATTATTATGTTTTGTCCTTCTTTTATCATTTCGTTCCATGGACAAGTCTCCTAAGTGTCTGCACATAAACTTCGCTTCATCAAGACGTGTGAAGTGGTTACGCTGCTCAAGTATTTGAGTAGTAACACTACAGTACTTCCAAGTAAAGCGTATACATGAATACAATATACCAAGTCCGCACTGTATAACAAGCCATAATTGATCTATCAACAATCATTGTAACAGTGATCTATTTTCGGTAAAACATGCAAATCTTATTTAACAAGCCGATTCAACTTCGGCTTACATCGTGCATTTAATTTGGAGCACGTTTGTAGGATGCAGGCAGACATTTTAATTTGCTGCATGGACGGAAAATAACCCGGACCTGCCCCTATTGAAGATCCTGTTTCAGAGACAAGTACCCATCTGCCCTACGAACCCGAAAGGGGATATTGTCGTCCAAGCATTGCTACTACTCTGTGGCATGGTTCGGATTGTACTGAGGGATTGTGCCTCGCTGCACTATAGGTATTTACGATGCCGTTTTGAAAGAGAGCTCAAGGGTCTCTGGTGGAATTGGATGGCCGGCCTTTTTCATTTAGTATCCACCGTGTTAGCATACAAGCGGGAATAGTGCTAGTAATTATGGACATGCTCTATCGAGACCTTGGCATCATTTCAAACACTTCCTGTAAAGATAGTTAGATAGTTTTGAAACCGCAGGACTTTCACTAGATACGTTGCATTCTATGTCACATCCTCTACGATCCACTGCAGTGTTATACGGTTAAGATCCAGTAAGATCCCCTCAAGATCATCACAAGGCCAACTAAAGACCTCCGGTCTGAATTCGAGTCACTGTAGCCTATAGGTATTTAAATGTATTAGGGTTCCTTTGTCAGTGATTTCCCTGGGTCTTGTGACTAGTCTTGTATCTGGTCGTGTAACGTCTCGACTAAATATCGATCCACCGTTGTCCGATTCTGTTTTCCTTCCTCCATGGATATATTAAATGTCAGATTATGAGCACTTCTTGGATTCAAATAAATATTCTAAAACAAAAGGACGATATGTGTATATGTACCTCATCTGCAAGTAGACAGTGACACGATGGAGAAATAGGCCCTAGTGGCTGTGAGAGCTAGGTACATGTAAACGGGTGACCGACAAGCGCAAGGAGAAACTTCCCGCAGGTGCACTGCATTCAACGACAGCGGCTGATGGACGCGATGAACCGCCTGCGGTCTGTCCAACACGTACCCTTGTGGGGTCCAACGTCCACCCAGCTCCCACATTCTAGGGGTATCCAACACGCTCGCCACGCAAATTTGCCTGAAAGTTTCCCATAACTTCGTTCATTGCGCTTCGACTGATCTCTGTTTTTTTTTCAGCCATGCAAAATCATGAGAAAGTCGACATGGTCGAATCGAATCAAACACTACCCGACAATCCTACATTGCCAAGTTCCACGTCGTTTTGCTAGATAACAAACTTGTCTCAGCCTTGGCCCTGGACATCGACACCCAGAACGATGGGAAAAGGTGTCCTTTTCGCTGGCGATGGCCATTCATGCATTGTAGTACTGCATGGCAGCCAGAATTCTGGAGAAATTCCTACCAAGTACACGATGGTGGTTTTGACATGCTACGGAATACTTCAATACAGCCAGACTTCTGTGCACAACACTTCGTATGGAGTTAACGTACCCTACTGAAAAAAAATCAATACCGACCATACTTTGTATGGTGCTATGGTCTACTAAGTATTATAGATTCATCTAGTTTTCTTGCTCGTCTATGCTGTGTGATTGATCATAGATCCACACTAACAAGTGCAGGCTATACACGCTACGCTGTGTACAGTACATGTACATGGACCAGGCTCAACACACGACACGACAACGACCCCAAAACTAGTTCCACGGTTCCCATCGTCAGGGTTGGAACATGGAGCAATGCTTTCAGCCTGTATCCATGTCCCGCAAACACAGCCCAAAACATAAACATGTACTTACTGTTTGCTGTGCCCTCCCGCGGCCTAGCCATCCGTAGCACTAGATCATGGATGGTTCCGATCATAGAGCTTTTTTGTTTGACTACTGAACCATTCTCGTACGCTCGATCATGTCGATTGTAAAAGCTCAATGCAACTGACACAGAAGTGAGCTGGTTTCATTGTGACGACACTACTCTATGCATACGTACATGTACATGTACACTGTACGTGCGTGAGGCCGGCCCATACATGTGGGTGTAGGCTGCATGGGCTACATGTGCAGGTACATGTATACGCAGCGCAAGGCTGTTTCAATTCACTGAATCATGGAGGTTTCCCACTAGGACTACCTCCATGAGTGAATCAAGAACACCGGATATGGCGTATCGTTTGAACTTGAAGGCCTGTGCTAGTACTCATTGTAGGCTTATACATGAGTGTACATCTGCATTCAATCATGATTCAATCACAGTATAACATGCGTGTACGTACATGTATGCATATGTGCATGTAATGTGTACATGTACTAAGTTATACGCTGAAGTACACCTACGTGTACATTTACAAGGGAATGAGTAGGCTGCACTACATGTACATGTACTTTGTGTGTTCGTGTTTTACACAGCGAGTCTTGTACAAATGCCTCTCAATTTTCCAACAGACATGCATGAATATGGAGCTATAAAACGCACCATATTAGGGCCCATGTACTTCTGGTCGTCAAATCCTCTATACGATATTATTCGCCCCTAGTATGCGTAAAGATCCAAGACTATCAAGAAGGAGGGGATTTAAACAACTTCCTCTTATCGATACCCGGCAAATAGGGACCGGATGCCAGTCTTTCTTTCGGCCCATTGCCCTGAAATGACACCACTGAGGTCTGTCAGCATATGTGTCCAAAGGTCACGACGGTTGTGCACGATGGACCACGGATGTAGGAACCTGTCCTGGACATAAACGGTCACTTTTTGACCGGGGTGAGCCATTAATTTGACAACACTTTTTTGTGGGCAAACTCAGTAAAATGCCATATTGTGGTTTTTTGTTGTTTTATTTTATTTTATTTTTTTTTTGAGGGGTGGTCTTTTTCCACCGAACTTTCCTCTGTTTATGGAGGACGGAAAGTGGCCATCTGCTTTTCTGCTATCAGAATGGTAGAAAAGCAGATTTTATGTTCTGGTAACATGCAATTTTGACTTTTCTACTTTTCTGCCAACTCAAGAAGCAGAGCTAACACTGTTTGGTTTATGCATTTTTCTATTTTTCTTCATTCGCTGGCGGCCGAAAAGCGGCCATTTGTTTTTCTGCTTTCGAGCAGGCAGAGATTTGAATCGAACATTTTGACGACAACCGTGAATTCAACTTTTCTGCTTTTGTGATACCGGAAAAACAGATTTTTACAAAGGTGGCCGAAAAGTGGCCATCTGCTTTTCTGCCTTCCAAGGGCGGTGAACGGGCGTGAACCTCAGGTTATGACCATTTCCTTTCTTGGGGATTGAAGACGTATATAACCAATAATTACAGTCCACCCTATCTTTTATGATGAAAGATTCACATGTTTTCCTTGGACCAAGCAAGCTTGTGTGTCTATTGGATGATAATTGTAAAACTGTATTTCCTTTGAGATGCTGTTTTCTCTGCCTCACAGGGACACTGATAGTGCAGTATGGGATTGGTCCATAGAGAGCATGGTTACGTAATGCTTTCCATACGTCTTCACTCCCCCAAAACAGAAATGGTCGTAACCTACCGGTTCATGACCCCATTCACTTCCCATTGAGGACAGAAAAAGAGGGCAAAAGTTTCTTTTTCTTGAGCATTTACAAGCACGTGCCGTCCAATAAGAATTGCAAAATAGCAAATGCCTGATTTGCATTTTTGAGGACAGGAAGTTGGAACAGGGAGCATCACTCGACACACGTAGAAAGTCTGGGACGAGATGATACTTTACCTTTAACTAACGGCCATCTCGCTAAATTAATATATGACAGCGCGAACAAAAATTCAGATGCGCAGAAAAATTATACTTGCATGCTCAGACGACCCCCTCTGCAATTTAACTACGGTATCCCCTCTTGATCCTTTCGCAGACCACACTGACATGGCTCCATTAGATCCTATCTCTTCATCATCTCATGTTTCTCTGATCACAGCCACTTCGCCCTCGAACTTCTCCGTTTGCGAAATTTGCATTATTTATCGCCTTCCCCTAACTCCCCATGGCCACCTAGCCTCATCAATAATATTCACAAAGAATAATGTTTATACACATACCTGCCCAAACAAGATATCGTACATTTACTCGTGCGTGAAGTAATTCTTCGTCGCCGTTCTTTCTAAATACGTTTCAGATCATTAAAGCGCATCGCTTTCCTACTGAGATTTAAATTTCATTTCTTGTTGGCATGCCTTCCTCGATGAGCAATATCCCCTGAAGTCTAGTTCTCTGCAAGAAAATGAAATAAAATTCTGCTCCCAGTTCCTATTCTTCCTACGGGATAACAAGATCTAGAGGTGAGTTCCAAGAGTGATAAACAGACCGTTTTTTTCATCCCGTGATCGGCACCACAATTAAACACTTAATTGGTTAGACTTGGCCAAAATAATTAGACCTGAGACGTTAATTATGCATACAAAATTGTGTCAAATACAGTCAGTTGGAAAAGAGGGATTAAAAAATTGTGAATGTGTGAAAAATAGAAACCTCGTACTATAGATATAAATAAATCAGATCAGACGCATTCCTTGCAAAACAATTTTCTCATGTCTCATGCAAAGAGAAACAAACCTACTTATTCATCTTGCCATTGTATCAGATTAGAATTTCTTACTTAAGATTATAGACAGACGGAACTTGACTGAAGAAACAAAACTGAGTGTGCCACCGTGCCCAATTACCGATCAAGATGTGTGTCTCCACTACCGTCAAGTAACCGGACGGCGGACTATACAATACAGACGGTCTGGCAAATGGAAACAGACGTACTGGCGGCCCTAAGCCACCAATCTGTGCAGCGGCGATCATCGCTAATGGCAGGTTTGAATCAAATGTACAACGACTTTACTCATTCCTATCACAATGGATCAAGGACCTGTGTTAGATGTGTGACGTAGGAAACAGGGCCCTCGATTCTACAGAGTAGAGCAAGTTCGACCGACGGCTATACTGAGTTGACTATAATAATAATGATAAGGAACATTTCTATTGTGCAGATAATACACAAAATAATATACTCAACTGCGCATAACAATACCTATAGACCGACTAACACCGCCCGAACGATGGATGGTTTGCACTATCTGGTCGACCATTTGTAACCAGGCCCCAGAGCACGGTCTTACCGGTCCGCTGGTTATCAACAGCCGATTTCATCATTACAGAGGGAACAATTCACATGAAAATAATTATACGAGGTTTCATTGAGGTTGCAAGAATGAAATGTGAGTAACGATAAGATTAAAAAAAATTGACCGACTGGGGTCGTTCGAGTGTAACTGAATTGCGCATGCGCACTGTTAAAAAGCCACTGACCACTGGTGTACAGTGGCGTAGCCATGGGGGGAAGGGGGCTGGGGGCACAAATTCCCGGTTCCCCCAGGTGCCCCCCCCCCTGGAAAAAAACCCGGATGAATGGATATTGAACAACGCTAACAAAAACGTGTCCCAAAAAACCACACCACTGAAAGCTGGTGCTCCCCCATACGATGCCGGTGCCCCCTTTACGCCCCCCACTATAGTAAAATCCTAGCTACGCCAGCGCCATTGCTGGTCGAACTATAGTTTGCATCCGAACTTGCCATTGCACCATTAATTCAGAACGTGCAGTTCACCCTTGCGTTTTGCATGAAACCCTGACAAGTGACATAATAATACATGTTATCATCGACCACCTCCCAAGCACTTTCAACATTGATAGGGGGTCGAGGTCAGTTTTCCCATATTCTTATGGTCTTATTTGCAGTGATAATGAGGGTGATACTTTGCTTTAATTTACAAGACAGGAAACCTTCGGTCAAATTTTTTAAAGGAACCAGGGAATAAATTTTTCTTAGAATCACTTTTTGTGTATCTCTGTACTCTTCTTCCATGTATGAAGACTGTTTGACATCTTTTTTGAGTTAGGTGAACTGAACGGGGCACTTTTCCAACATTAAAAATTGGCCAAGCATTTCTGGACAAGTGAGGGCACTTTTGCTTTGATGTGAATACAGTGAGGAAGACATGGTTCAGGTTGCATGTTTTCATGTTCAAATTGTGAACCCCAAATTTGCTATCTGGGAACATTTCTGTGAAAAGGATTTTTGCTGGATTATTGCCATATACTTACACAGCAATATATTGCCAAAGAAAATAAAATCTGCCACAGCAATGGTTAAAAAATCTAGAAATTTTCTGTGCACAAATCAGTGCAACATTGAGATTCGGTGCCTTGGATGACATCATAGTTCTGCCCCCATAAATATGCAAATTACATCAACATAAAAACCAAAAAGCATCAAAATATGGATTAAAATTGCAAAACAAAACTTAAAATCAAGTTAATTGAAACCCAAAGATGTAATTTCAAGGGTTTTTAGTAAAATTTATAAAAATATTTCTATTTCCTGGTTCCCTGAAAGTCTATTCTGGAAATAATCTTACCCTGAACAACACTTGTTAACGTGCCAGGAAGTCCCGCACATGAAAATCTAGTTGACTTTGAGTTCAATTTCCACTATTCTGGACTTTTACGGAAATTTTTCTGAGCCAGCTGGAAATAATTTCGATTAGTTTGAAGCATGAGCGTCGGGAGGGGGCCGATCCGGTAAAAACTGATTTTTTTAAATGGGTATGGAGTGAAAGCAAGAATTGAAAAGTGTGTGAAAATCACCTGCTTTTATAGAAATACCACACAATTGACCCACCTTTCCCCGGTTGTTGGTTAATAAGTTTACTGCTTCTGCTAAGTGTCCTTCAGCCCCACTGGACAGAACTTTTGCCCTAGCAACATTAATGGTTCGAAGTTTAATGTAACGAGGTTTTGCATCAACAATTTCCTGCGGCTACATTTAATTAAAGTGCATGCGCTGATTAAGACAATACGGATCAACTGTCTGTCTTTTTAAACAACTTGGCTAAATGTCACCGCCCTGCAGTTTGCATACAGTACCTAGACGAGCCACATCTTAGTAATGAGCCAGTTTAGTATTTCAAAACGGTAAGGTCATTCGGGAACAACGTGTGCCCATGAGTTGGCGTATAGCCGTGCTGATTGGACAGACCGTCGCGCGAGCGTGCTCCTTCTCCTGAATAACGTCGGACGCGCAACGGTTTAGGCATGCGCTGTTTGAATACTGAAATTGTTTACTAAGCCCAAATTCGATTCCTCTATCTTGTGGACAGTTCCATCATGGGAGACGTAGATCTAGCAGGCAATGTAGCACTACTCTAGAGGTTGAGGTTCCTATGCATGTATGCAAGCTTCGTGTTTAAAGGGAAGAGCAAAGGAATCAAAACACTGTTTTCCTCGTGACCTCTATAGTTGCAGTGAAGGGTAAATTTACAAGGTGCCATGACCGCAATTATGCACATGATCTACGAAAGAGGTCGATCCAAAATACTGGGTTTTTTTTAAATACTCATTTTTACAAACTCAACGCCGACTCAATGGGCTGCGTGCGCGTCCCTTTGCTTGTGCAAGGCACGTTGGAAACCAACATAGCGCGGAAAGATCGCACCCAAGGGAACGAGGTGGGGTGAAACCTGGAGAGAATGACGCTCGGACCATGCTTGGAAGTATACAGCTCAGTCGCTATCACGGTATAGGGATCATTATAGCTTAATGTATATCAGTCATGGAAATTCGCTTCCACGTTGTGCGTGGCCTGTAGTACCCAGAAAGTACCAGCAGAATTATTCAAAAGCAGCCAAACTAATGTACCATTATGACCCAGTACCCTAGCAACATGTTCACACTTAATAAAACTGGTGTGCTCAATCCCGTCCGGAGCTACAATGAACCACTGGTGTATTTTGTTTATAGACCAAAGCTGTTACATCACAGAGCTACAAACCCATCAACAGCGCCTTTTCCGGCTCGTGTGTTTCCAACGGTGAATTAGCTTCGACAAAAGTAAAATACTACCACGAGGTCAATCTGAAGTTTAAATGCTTGTATACTTACACAATAATGTAATCTCGAAGAAATTTCACAGCTAAGATCTGGAATGGCAACTTATTCATCGAGAGAACACGCGCCGTATTCATATACTGCGAATCTACAGGGACAGGCGTCAGTGCCCCCGAACGCGGTGCAAAACTGGACTGCCTCGGTGTAGCCAAGATGATGGAGGTAATACCCACCTACTTTTCCACTCTTCAATGAAATGCACCGATCAAATTTCGTGTGTCGCACGTCGCATCCTTGAGTATGTCGACTTGAACCAGCTATAGACACATCCCTATGGTGCTGTTTTTCAAGTCTCATGCATGCGCGAGGTTCCTCAATTGCACACCCGCGGGAGACATTTGGCTAGTGATAATAATCCACAGCACTTCGATCGCATCTCTCCTCGATGGAGTCTCTACCATTGATTGTCTGTGAGCCCGGTACTCCAGTGATTCGCTCGGCTCCCGCCGCAATAGCAGGTGGCTGTTTCAATTGCTGTGGGTGTCACCAGGCATTGAGCTAGCTCTAGGCAAGCCAAGCCAGAAATGGCTAGTGATTGAGGATGTGTCCCCTCACGAAGCCAGGGGCTTGACGCAGGCCCAGGAGCCAAGCAATGAAGAAAAATACAAATGTAATTCACTCTCAATATGATGGACAGATATGATGGGCCTTAGCTCTCAAATGTGAACCTCGTAAATATTTTCAGCTCGCCACAGCTCAGAAATGCTGCTGGCCCGAAGCCGTCAGACGACGAGGGTTGAAGGGGTCTTGCGCTGAATTTTTCTCAAACGTTTTGTGCTGAAGCTTTCTAACCCCATAAAATGCGTGAAACTTTGACATGACTCGTAGATTTGCAGCACAATTTCTACTGGAAGGTGCACTTTCTTCTCATGCTTTGCCGGGCCACTGTAGGCACGGTTGCAATGATGTCCTTCCGGGAAGACACTAGAGTATCATCAGGACAAGGACTTTCATTCTTGTTAAATTGTCACACCTAAAATTGGCTCGCTGAAAAAAAAAACATCTGAAAAGAGAGACTTGCTGAAATACTGCCATGAACTCATTCAATTAACACCAAAGATCATACAGGAAAAATCATGACTGCAACATATTCAAATTCCTGGCAACTTTGTGTGGTGCTTTCTGCACAGAATGACGTCACGTTTTTACACGTGAATATGAAGAATTAAACTGACACAAAACAAAAAGGCTCCAGTATACTCTTTAGAAGGCAAAACAAAAAAAATGATTAAAGAGATGCAAAAGTGTATTTCTAAAAAGTAGGATAATTTTTAAAAATTGCATTGCATATGCTGTTTTTAGATGGTCAGGCTTTCCAGGCTGACTGAAATTCGTAACACTTACAAAGACGCGTAACTCTTCGTGGTACTATTGCGACTTGTTAAATTCCTGATCACTCTCCAAAATACCGTTTTGTTTTGCAGTTTTTGCATAACTTGCTAGTTTGCAAACATTGCAAAATAATTTAGAGGTGAGTGGGCCTCATCTGGCATATTTTCAGCTCAACAAAGTAACTGCCGTACAAAAGGTGCGAAACTCACGCCCTTGTTTGTAAATGAATGTGTACACTTTTATAAATAGCCATGCGCAAGGGTAAATGTCGCAGCATTAATGGAAAAAGAATCCCAATCCATGTGATTGCTTTTTCACGCCTTGCAACCTTGAATCTGCCACCCATGCGTAGTATGGGGCGCCATCACTGCTATCATTAATATTTTACAAAATGATTGCTTGAAACCAAAAACCAAGCTCAAAATTTAAAAACAAACAAAAGAGAAACTGCATAAACAAAGGACATCGCGAATGTCAAAAAGGTAAATTAAAAACGAATGACAGAAAAATGAATCAGAGTTCTAAATGCTGCTTTGCGAAATGCATTTCCGAAATAAGTAATGAAAACCTCAAACGATCGATATCAGAAAAACCTCAAACGATCAGAAAAAAAGGAAAAGATCAACGGACAAAATTAAACGACAAACGGACAGAAATAAAAACTAAAAGCACAAAACTAAATGATCAAAATACAAAACCAAGATCTGAAGAAATAACTAAACGATCAAAGGGCGGAGCCACACGATCGAAGGACAAAAATTAAAGAAACCACTAAGTAAAAGCAAACGTTGAGGGCGGCAATTGCTGACGTTATGATAGCGCGAGTAAATCAGATCTCGACGTTTGTCTTGCGCTCCGGGGTGTCTTGTCGAGAATAAAGACGGAGGCTCCTACTAATGTCAATCTGGAACCGCTTTCATCGAAGTCCACTCTGTCACGAGTGTGCCATCTCACACTTGCCCGTATATTTTGCTCATCCAGTAGAGGCTTTGCCTGGTAGCCATCATGCAGGAACTGTTTTCGTGCCACGGGGACGCCTCCCTTGTACATATCCCGTGGGGGAAAAAGTACTGGCCTGTAAGATGGCAGCCATGCAAACCCTCTATAAGCCTATGCTAATTCAGTTCAGTGAGTTGCAGATTAAGAAACAGCAATAGGATGAGGGACTGGAGGCAATGGTTGACAATAGGTTGGAAAGGAGTGTGACAGTTTGCAATTGGAAACTGACCATCGGGATTCGCGAATGCATTTAAATAACGTCGCACAACACCGCATTCCTCCAACAATTCCCTTTCCCTCCTGCGAACGTCAACCTGTCCACCCCCCCCCCCCCGCACATTTATCAGATCAGTTAGAGAGCAGTTCTTAGAAGTTACTGATACATCGTGCAGCTACGCGAAGACTTCAAGTTTCTCTCTTTGCCAGCGATCTAATCGACTGTTTCGAAATTTATTGCCAGTGGTTGGTGTGTCAAGGGTAAGCTGTGTGCTGAAAGCCAAATGCCTTCAATCCATATGTTCAGTCGGATACGAGTGTCTCAAGCAATATTGCTGGAATGACTGATATAAATCAAGGGCTGAAGTAGCGCAAACTTCACACTTCGAAACGATAGTGGCTGTTCATTAGGTGTGCAGCTGTTGTGTGTTGATTGTCCGTGTGTATTGACGCATACTCCACCATTTCAACCGTCAGTGCCGCAACTCGCTATAGACAGCTTTGGCCTATTTAGGTGTGTTTCATATACAAAGTTATGTTGACTGAAATCCTTGTGTCATTCATTAAAAATGACAAACATTAAGCTTTGAACACACGACGAACACACGCACTGTCTGTATCTTCCCCTGTACCAGCAAGTTTATTATTATTATTATTATTATTATTTCTTAGGCTGGCTGATAACCTAATGAAAATTTTAACACAAGTCACACTGAGTAAACTACTCGTATAAAACTCAATATATGGCACAAATCATATAATTAGGTTTTTGGATTTTCAAGTAGAAAACATCAGAGATCAAATTTGCAAAAAAACTAATTTATTTTTGCTTTGCAATAACAACACAATACACGGTAAATACACGGATAATAAAAGATGGAAACGCGACGGGAAACGAAGTAATAAAATGCTTCAAAATTCACCCTTTCCAGAAACAGCTGTTGTTGAAACTTGTCAGCAATTAGGCGAATATTAATTTAATGCAAATATGAAACAAAAGCTGCCGTCATTAATATGCACAATCGCGTAGACCAGTGAGAACCTGATAAACATTGATAAAACGAATAGTCGTGCAATTAATACCATATGATCTCTCTGAAGTCAGATCGGAGAGGTAAATATTGTAATAAAGTTGATGAAGAGACAAACGAAAAATATGAACTTAAAACATTTCAAAGAGACATTATGAAATGTGTCATGAGCAAACAGCCAGAAACAAATCCCACAGACCATCTATACATCTATATTTTTTCCATTAGTAAATGCATTTATACGACTATATAGAAACTGACGATTTAAAAAAAACATCTTGCCATTCCCCTACGGAATTCAAAGATCGCTTCCATTATAATCTGCATCCAGACATAAGGTCCAGAAGTATAAATTGACATGCACAAATTATATACTCGCCGAGGGAATAAAAATTGCTAAAATAAATGTTAAATATCTTAGGTATCAGGGCGTCCCTTATTATCCGTCATCCTGCTACCATTCAGAGAAAAAGAAGTCCACCTCAAGGAGTCGTCATAAAGCAGCGTTGGGAGAGTAATGCAGAGTGGAAATTTAATTGAGCCGAGGCAGCGCACTAAGCAGACGTACATTAAAATCGGATCGAAGTGTTCATGGGAATGACCATAAATTCTTGGAATTTTTATTACACGCCTTCAAAGACAGATTCCTCTGTAATGAAGAGGTGTTCAGAAATAATGGGGTCGCGTGTATACTGTGTAACCGCGTTCATGTTTCTGTCTCGCTCTAACACAGGGTAGGCTTTTAATATTGGGAGACACCATGTGCTGCCATGTGAATGTAGTGACCACGTATAATTTCAAGCAGTACTTTAGTAATCGGAGACTATCTATTTCTACGGAGACTTAGGCTACTTCTTTGGTCCTCATGGTAAATTTTTAAAAAGTACAATCCATCGTATTTTGAAAAGTAAATTCAAACTTTTCAAGCTACTCATACTTAAAAGATCGATTCACTTTTGAACACTGACAAATTGCATACTTCTTACACATATTTCACTCACCCTCCTTCCAAAATGGTCAAGTTGTTTAGCTTGAAGTCGTTGGTGGCGCACTGTCTAACGCTTGTCGCACTCAAAGGAGGATGGTGCAATGGGAGCAGTGGCGCCAGTGAACCGTTGAGGAGTGGGAAGTTATGCCTCTGCACTGCCGGAAGCTGGAGACGAAGCTCGCCCCGTGTGCGTTTTTAAAGCAATACTGTGTCATGCTTCATTAAAATCGTGTTTCGCTCCGCCAATGCATTGCAGTCATTTTGACACGAGAAAATCGGACATATTCCTACCGCTGCACGCAAAAACGTCAATTTTTCAAAGACAAGCGTCGACTGTCTCAGGCGCAGTGACAAGCTTAATTAGGAATGGGGACATTATGAATATACAAACAGCACCCCATTTTGTCTGATTGAATTGAAAGTTCGCTCTCTTTTTGGATGTTTCTGTTTCAAGATTTGTCATTGGATACATATAT
>NW_019091379.1:305172-321581 GCF_001949145.1 Acanthaster planci | reverse complement strand
GGGGCACTTTTAATGCTAATGAGCTGGTCAGAAATTCTCACTTGAATTAGTGGTCTGCACCCCAAAGAGTGAAAACTCAATCTTTTCGAGTGAAGATTCCCGCAGTCGGAAACTAGGGACCAGACTTTTTAGAGTGAAATTTCTTCAATCGAAAAGATCGAGTTTTCACTCGAGCTCTGACTGACGTGAGTATTTCACTCTAAATCGAGAGTGATTTTCACTCTAAATCGTCTTGTCCCTAGCTTCACTCTATTGGATTTAGAGAGAACTGATGGGACTGTCCAAAACGGACCCAGTGACCACCAGGCACAGACAGTAACTATCGCATGTACTGATTCTAAATACATGTATTAAGCCAGTGTGTCCCTCAAGATACACCGATTATGATCCTAATTACGCCATCTGTGGTTTAAACGTGAATTCGAAACTGCTCCCTTACATCATTCCCTAATCAAAACCGACTGCCAAATTACAGACCCTGGACTTTCGTAATATATTTGATCCCTTGCATCGTGTTTGAAACTAAAGCTAATTAAAATTGACGATACACCAGTAAAAACCAAGTGCCACCCCTCCCCTCTAAAAGAAGATGGGGCATCCCTTCAAATATTACCTTGTACCCTCCCAACATTTAATGTGAGTCTCTTTTCAGTAAGTTATTTACTGCAAACATACACTTGAACTTTGGAAGAGGCATTTTAAAAAGCCTGCCGTGAGATAACGAAAGTGAAACATACCAATAAATAAATGGTGAAGGAAGAAGTGACTGGTTTATTTCGCAATGGCTTTGTATAGCAGTTTCGGTTTACCGCACAGTACTGCTCTGACCTAAACGTCTCTTGATATTTGGAATAAAACTTGATGACATGTTGATCGATGGTGACAAGGATAGTAAATGTGTACAGTTTAACAACTGTCATCAGAAAGGATGTGTTTACTCAGACCCCTACCAACATGTAACAACCATATTACACAGAATGGATAAAATAAGACATTTTCATGAACATATAAAAGACAGGATTGAAAACAAAATTGTTTTATTCGCATAGAGTTGACAAGTCTTGAAGTGTTATAGCAAATGATGTTAGAGCAAACGGCAGAACCAGCACCTATCTAGAACTGGATTTTAACGACAAGTAACATGGCACAGATGATGACAATGCATCATGTCATTTTTTTGATAAAGAATTCACGGTTATTAAGTTTCCGTGAAAATGAGCCCTAATTTCGAGTCTCCCGCGTGCGTCGTTCACTTACTTTGAAAGGGTGGCTGCCGTCGGTAATGGTGGCCCAAACCGAGTGGTCACGTGGTATATACTTTGACGTCTTTTGGTCGCCCATGACACAAACTTCATGCACCCTGATGTCTTTATATTAATGCAGGTATAACAGGTACGTTACTGTCAGCACCAGAACTACAAGGCGACCGTGGTATTGTCTGTGGCTCTGTGAAAGGTGTGGGCTGAATTTCACTTCAATTTTTCTCCTTTTGGTAGCTAGAGGGTTTGTTTACACACTATTGTCGGGGTTTTAAGACTCCAAATCTGGGATAGAGATCACGATCAACACCATAGGACCAACGCCTCCACTTTTACGGTGAAATGTTAAGCGATGCTGGAAATGACATCATCCCGTATAATGTGACCGAGTGTTGGGTTGAAACTGTACAGCGAAAGACAAACACTCGAGCCTTGAATGCAAATCTAAAGTCAACAACGCAAGCCTTAAAGTGGGAAGTAGAGAATACGTCATGCTATTATGGGGTTTCCGCCATGATGACTCTCTCTCATGATGTCAACACATTCGAAGTGATTTGAAGGAAACTTTAACTGTGATTTAACTTCTAATGAGAAATCTACCCCCCGTTAATTTAAAACAAAAAAGAGCCTGGGTGGACGAGTAACAGTAATATCAAATAAATTGGAAAAGTTTCCAGAAAATGTTTGAATTTTTCGGAACTCGTTCCCCACAAGGTTCGGAAGCTATGGAGGTCGCAATGATTGTGCGTTTCCATGTATATACTGTGTGCAACAGTAGCAAGAAATTTTACCGGCAAAGCAGTCTTGGATTTTAAATTACATACATCTGCCAATATTCTTATACCCCTGTTGTCCTCTCCTTTCATAGTCTTCACGTTTTATCCTTTCATTAGTGGCTATTAGGGCTACGTGACCTGATTGTTACTTTCTTTCCAGAGAGTACATCGAGTACAGATTGGAGAAGAAAAAGCTGTGTGATTGCTGTCCTGGAAGGAAAATGGAAGGTGGAGTATGCAGAGGTAGGTCTTAGAATCTTTCTCCTTCATCACTTAATTTCTCAGGGTCATCGTATAACAGAGATCTTAATGCTCACTTAGATGTAGAACAGAGAACAGTGGATACACCAATTGGACCCCAACAACTCGCAGCTTACCTCCTTTTTTCCCTCAACCAAACCGACTTTATTCAATTTCGGCAGAAATTTCAAATAAATGTGTTCGGACTTAATGCTGTGCATGAGATACCATCACTAACCTCTTAGTTTGGAGCGTACTCCTCCCAGTCTCCAGAAATGTAAATCGGGGATTTAATCGAAAATTAGGATTTGATAAACATAATACTTATAACTTCTATATTGGGGCTAAGACAGTTGACACACGTTTGTATTTGGAACGTCTCGTATTCAAAACACTCGTTGAAATGTAACACACAATGAATCGGTGCAAAAGCTCGAAGGAAATGCAAACGAGCATGTTCTTGCAACGATGGCTTCTTTCACATTGAGGGCGCTATGAGTTCTGAAGAAAAGAAATATTCATCAGCCATTTTGTTGACAACTGAAAAGGCATACCTGGTTTTGCAAGTGTGATTATGTTGTGGTTAAGTGATATATTCGAAGAAGCCGAAAAATCGCTTAGTCGGCTCAGAGGCATAAAGTAACCGTCTATTCCGTCAGAATCGGTGTTTAGATAAAGAGTCTATATACAACTATCCAAATCACTATCATACATGTTGGCCCATATTCTCCCAATGTTGGGCTTATTCCTGCAATCCTTTCAGAATGTTTTATAAGCTGAATGTTGGCTATGCTTGGAACCGACTGATAAGCGCCCCCTCACCCTTCAAGGACAGTGTGAAGACGCGGCCGTTTTGTTAGACACCTTGCACATCACAAAACCGTTTACGTGTAACTAACAAACACATTAAGTTTTCTTTAAAATCGCAACCACAGAATGCGACGAGGGACAGTATGGCATAAATTGTGCGAGCGTCTGTTCGTGCGAGGAGGGATATCACTGCGATCCGGTGGATGGCTTTTGCACGTGTAGAAAAGGCGTTGCCGATGCAAGTTGTCAACCGCTCAACAGTAGCTGTTCTGGAGTAGGGAGAGGCCGTCTTTGCAGCAACATGACCTGTAACTATGCCTGCGTGAACGGCCAAAAGTGTAACCACCACACAAACATGTGCGAATGTCCGCTGGACTGGCGCGATGACTCCGGGGGAACCTGCAATTTCTTGCCTGGGTGAGAGTCAATTAACATATAGTCACTTTCACGAGATATTAAAGATAGGAGTTTCTTTCATGATACGTACCGCGAGTTAGATTCGTTCATTGACTTGTTCCTTTATTTCCTAACCTGTAAACGTCTTGTTCCTGTACGTAGCTGCCCAGATGGCTACTTTGGGCCCTCCTGCAACCAGTTGTGCCGGTGTGAGCACAACGCGACGTGTGATGCTCTGGGCGCCTGTGAATGCCCGGCTGGCTGGAGCGGCTTAACCTGTGGTGACCCCTGTGAGCCCTGGTACTACGGATCCAACTGCTCCCGGACTTGTGACTGTCCCGAGGAAGCGCTGGAGTGCAGTCCCATAGATGGAAGCTGTTCATGTCCCCCAGGATTCTACGGATTAAAGTACGCCGATTTGTGAGAGGCTTTCATTTCTCCAGTCTCTCGTCTGGAAATTTCCCCTCCCAATCATTTTTTCCCTGAAACCACTGCCACACATTTACTCCCTCAAACTGTTGTGTCGAGCTTTGCTCAAGTGTGTAACGAGTTCTCGACTATTACTGCGAAATCTGAAGTAAACTATTCCTTAGCTTATAGGACCTGCATTTATTTTGATTATTTCAATATAGTTGTTCTCGTGAATGCCCTGATGGTTACTTCGGAAGTAACTGCAGAAATGTATGCAGTTGTGATAATCTAACCGAGACGTGTGACCGCTTGGATGGAGCGTGCAAAGGTGAGCTTTTATTTAAACGTGGCACTGTATGTTGTCTCCTTATGCATAACAAGATGATAAGCATCATGAGATTTTCCCAAATCCCAAGACCTTAACGATGCCGGTTCATTACAAAAAAAAATCCAATTTGTATGTATACTATATTATATTCTGTTTCTCTTCAAAGAAATTTATTTCAGCAAAGAAATTTATTTCAGCCTCATTTTTTTTTCAAGTTAGACGGATGGGCCTGACACAGCCCTGTGTTTCCTTAAAAATTCCGGTCTCCAAAGGACGGTTCTACTGTGAACTATAAACTGGATATTTCAGGGTTGACATTAGAGGAGAATGGAAATCCACAATACAATCACCAACAGTTTTGAGGGCCCCACAGCCGGTGGAGTGTCTGTGGTTTACTCTGAATAACACTCCCATCATGGAGGATTTTCCTGATTTTAGAAGACGGAGATTGTTTGAAAATCCTGAATTAGGGAAGAATCCTGACAAAATTCTGCCCTGGATATTTACGATTTCAGCAAAGAAGGGACCACCTCCTTCCTCGGCTGGTCCCAACCCAAGAGATCCCGGCGGTCGAAGCTCGTCTGCAACAGGTGCTGTAATTGGTTCAGTAATAGCTGGAGTCGTCCTGGTCGGTTTGATCGTAGCTCTGGTGTTCTTTCTCCAACACAGACGTAAACAAGGCAAGGAGAACAGGTAAGTGCACTTGCTGAGTTAGGTGAATTGAGGATGTTTCGCGCTGTAGAAAAACAGCGCACGTAAATTGGGGGCGCACTTTCAGCGGAAAATGGACAATTGTTGGCAAATGTGACCGACTACCATTCTGGTCGCCTCACTGATCGAGTTTTCTTGGTAACTTATCCACACAATACAGCCTGGACACCTGGCAAAGTTGACCAGTGGTTGACAGATGAAGTAAGGCCATGTCACTGTGCCCTGTATCTTACGGTAGTTGTGGTTTCCTTTTCTACTGCCTGTAGCGACTGCAGGCGATTGTGCCATCTTTTCACTTCTTCCCGGTTGTACGTTTTTTTTACACAATACACGTATAAATACACCTGTACTGCTCCGTTGAAATCCGAATTTACTCCCATGCCCATCTACCAGTGGTTCAGATTTTTTTTTATACAAACTTGCTATAACTAGATTTGCGGGGAATTTTATCTTCTGATGGTAGTCTTCTGCATTTGGAACTTTTTTGCAGGACTGATGCTCTCTCCATTTCGCCTTATGTCTGTTATAATACTGCAGCAGGTAAACAACTTTATCTCCGTTGATTTCGGTGAAGAGCGTTAGCCTTTTGCTAAAATTAAAAGCGAAAACACAGAGTGAATGAAGAATTTACAATACGGCAAAAGGGCAAAAGTATCTGGCTGAAATAATTGTGGGTTTCGTCTTTCACACAGCTGCTAAAGACGAATATACCGAGCTAGAGGAAAGGCGCTATTGTGGCAACACGTACGCCGAGGCAATCGACACATTCAAATCTAATCCCCGGCATTGCATCGTTGGAGGCGCTACATACGCCATACCCGAGAAGCCAAATCCGCCGCCTGATGCCGACGCCGGGGATGTCAAACTTGATGAAGACTACAGCCATCTTGATCGTGCTGTGATCACGCCACCCACAGCAAATGCTTTGGGTAAAGAACACGACTACGATGCTCTCGGGCTGACGGCCCCCGATTCGGGCGATCAGTACAGTCACCTGGAGAGAAATCAAAGGGCGGCCAGCATGCGCAGTGCGGAGGACGCTGACAGGAAGTACGGGAGTCTGCTCCAATCAGGAGAGCACGAAGGAGAGTACAGCAACCTCGATCGCAAGACCGGGCGTTCCCAGGAAAAGGAAAAAGATTACGGCAACCAGTATGAGGTTGTCAGAGTTGAATAAGAAGGCACGAATTTGTTGTACAATGTTTCTCATGTCAGTCATACAGCTCTAAGCAGGGCACATTTAAACCTCTTTTTACATGCGACCGCCACTCCTTGCTGCCTGCCAGCCGCTTTCACAATATATTTTTGGGGGTATACAGCGTGAAGTACCTTTTCAAATCAATAATCAAAGCGAAACAAAATTCAAGTCCACACAAAAACCGAATATCAAACTGAAAACAGAAAGCAAAGTTAAAAGTTACTTTTGGACTTTGGAAAATCTCCATCTACATGGGGGAAACTGAGAAGCATATTGATCAGCGGCTGCAATTCTTCCTAGCAACGCCGGGATGTATTAATGCAATATCTGTTCATCATTCAGAGAATTAATTTAGAACAGGATATCCATGACTGATGAAGGTGGTGATACGTGTGCCACTTGAGATGACGTTCATACCGATGACTAGTTTTAGAGAATGGTGAAGTTCCACGAGAGAGTAGAAATAAGGCATTTGCGAGTTAAATTTGAATAAAATCTGGTACAATGAATTATTTAAATTCACGTGAACATAAAAAATTGAATTCTCCATACTAAAACCGCTGTTGCAATACCTTGTGATTCGGGGCAAGCTTTTGCTTAGTTACACAAGAGACGCCTTGCAACAATACACTGTTCTCAATGGATAAGAACGGCTCAAAGGAACCAGTCCATTCCAGAGATGGTGGTCGCTATGCAAAAGCTTGCCCCGAATCACGAGGCATAGCAACAGTGTCTTTAGTCTGGGGAATTCAAATTGTTACGTTTCTGTGCAATCAGATAACACAGTGTACCAGATTTTATTCAAATTTAACTCGCAAGCGGCTTATTGGCTACGCTATTCCCGACCCTATCATTTTGCATAAGTCGTCAACAAAAAAGACCTTTTCCAAAATATTTAGCTGGAAATACATGTAAAAGGTAGGTAACGGTTCTACCTACAACTTTTGCGTTTTCTTTTTTTAGGGGAGAAGAATGTGTGTTTCTTCACGACTTACGAATAGCAATAAGTTCAGGAACGGCGTTACATATTTCCGTTTATGAGTGGAACTCTTTAAGAAGCTTTTGTATTTTTTTTATGGTGGTGTTAGTCCTTTGTTGGAAACAAAAAACAAATCGATAGTCGGTACTAAAAGATAGACAGAGTACTTTACCGGAAACACACTCAGATAACCAATAATTAATTTAAAGTTAGCACAATTTACGCAGTAGCACAAGGGATCCATCCTGCATGATTATAAAGTAGATACACATTGTACACTGTCTTCTGTGAAGTCTTTCACTTAGTCTTTTATTTACATGTAGTTGAAAAATTGGTTGCAAGTTTTGTTTAGGGTTCTGTTTATTTTCAAAAAGCATTTGTGTGGAACACTTTTTTCTGGAGTTAGTAATCATATGGACCTGTTAGTGTGTATCAACAGTACATGTGTAAGTGTTAGCCTTGCGTTTTTACTGGTCAATGATGGATTTAATTTCATCCTGATTTTATACTGTAATTGTACCAAACATTTAACCATACAGGGACCTAGTGAAACCCAGTTTGTACCTTTTTATTGGCGTATTTTGTATAAAACAATAATTATAATAAACACGAGATAAATTTCCATTCCCTTTTCAAAATTTGCAATTTGGAAAGATGATGAATCCAAACCCAGCCCCACTTTTTCATTTTAGGTGTGGGTGTGACAATTGTTATTTCTTTCTCCGTCTTCGAAAGACGATGTGTATTGCACATGCAGTGACAAGTTCAGTAAATTATGAATATTTCTTTTTGATCGAGTCAGGCTATTGTCAAAATTCGAGGGAAATGGCGGATCAAAGTTTACACACGTATACTGTCATATAGTCACTTCTAGCCGACATGCCTCATCCAATAACTGAACAAAGACGAGTAGAGAGGATTCAGAGAAATACGAGCAGGGTTGCATACACGTACAAGTGAAATTACTCTTCATTTCCACTCACAGCTATTGGTCACAGGCCGTTATTATGACCAGACCAACGGCCTTGTACGTCTGGCTTTTTCTCATAATCATAAACACGCTGGCCAGCTTCACAGAAATCCTTGACTGAGTCATTTGCATAATTCAGCCAACAGGTCCAACCCCCCCCCCCGAAGGACAACTAGCGTCCTCCAGAAAAGATGACCATTTCCATGCGCTAAAAATCATGACGTAACATATGAATTTTGATCCAAGCCAACTGTTCGGCATATTACCATCAATGTTGTCACCTCTCAGACCTCGTCTTCAGCCCACGGTCTTTGTTCGTGGCCCGATAACATACTTGTGGTCAGTCTTGCATAATCAATATGTAATGTACGCGTAGGCTGCACGTTGCATTGTATGTGGTGTCATGCATATGCAGATTCAAGGTCCGGTCCAGCGCCCCCGTAATCAGCAGACGTACACGACCACCTCTGGTCACCCAAACCAAACCACGTAACATTCAGGCTATGTAAAAATGTAACCCTCGCCTATACAGTGCAGTATCGTGCATTATACGCAGTGCCAGAACTCGCCATCGCAAAACAGAAAATGAGTGAGAGGAGCCCGAACTACGGGGCTTTTTCTCAGTTTGATGAAGCCCAAGATACTACGACTATCCCACCCATCAGCTCATTCGCTAAGAGAAACACTCGACTTTCAACATCGGCAGGTAAGTCGGGGTTCCGATGGCATGAATGGTCCTCCACTCGCTACAGTTGATCAGTAAAAAGCCTCAAGGAAATTAAAAACAGAATTAACAGTGCAACGGGTTTACAAGGAACTAATCGATGTAAAATAAAGGTTCTCACTTCATTACGCTTGACGAAAACCGGCTTTTCCAAGTTGCCTTAGTTCACAGTCTGTCCATGCTCTATGGTCCATTCAAGATACGAGTCTGTTCGTGGTGAAAATGCCCTCATATTTCACATGTGTCTGTAGACTCTTGATGATCGAGTACGCGTGACGAGGAAACGCAATGGTCATACCGGTAGGTTCATGCGATACCTTCCCCAGCGGACACCCCCAAATTTTCGCCGGTTGTTTCTCGGACGAAACTTGCTAAGAGACTGACCCTCTCTCAACATCATCGTGGGAGCTCACGTTCGAATCTGGCCTCGTGTCTTGCAAGTGTGGTGTTGTGGCTGCTATTTCAGCAGTTTCATTACGTAATTTGCCGTAATTTTCTCTCCTTGCGCCTCGACCACGGCCATCGGGCCGCGCGGCTTAGAGGATTCGCCTTGGATAACCGCTGTGTTCAATAAACCTGGACAAACAATGGACGCCATCTTGCGTAATGTTGCCTAACACATATCGAATTCTGTATACGCCCTTTTCGGCCCTTCCGTAAGGTGCCGCAAGAGCATGGAATGGAGGGAGGTCGCTGTTATGCAAGCCCAAGGGGATTTGTCTAGTCATAAGTTGTCACATGTCTCAGAATTGTGTTTTGAGAAGCTGAAATTCGTTAACAGAAACATCTGGCCATGGTCCGATCTTAGTCTAATGTGATACGATGTATGTTAGAACACGGTTGGGCAGGGACAAAGCATCGTGAAAACATACTGTCCCTGGTCTACTTAAAACCTACATATGTATTCATGGAGATGGATCCCACTGTGTTCGTATTATAAAGTACTTGTGCAAAATTGATATATATGAACATGTAAACTATGGATGGTCAGTTCTGCATTTGGTGACTTTAAAGTATTTTTTTTACCAGTTTGGGGGCTATTCCTGGAAATTCACACATTCGTAAATGCAAGCTTAAGGTCTGTTTGGGTTTGATACAAGTGTTACTGATGTGGTGTGTGCATTTCCACCACTATTTTATGTTCATGCCGTGTGTCATGAGCAAGAATCAAAACAATTGAAGTAGAATGCAACAATCAAAAAGGAAACATCGGGAATAGTCTTCAAATAAGCTGTTGTTTCAGTTTTACATTTCTGAGGATGCTTTGTAACTATGGAGAAAGCAACGCTTTTCCCACTCGTTATGGTTGGAATTGGTCGGACTCAGGAAGTCATCACAGTGCGTGATTTTTCCTCTGGATACATATTACTTGGTTTTATGCGTACAAGAAATTGTTATTTCTTTATTTTTGATACCAATGACAAAAATCGCCATTTTAAAATTATAAATGAAAGATTTATCCACTCGATTCGAATGTTGTTTACAGCTGCTTACATGCGTGTATCTCCACGCGCACGCTTTGTAAAGGGGAGCATGGATGTCCAGTGTTGCTAGCTCAATGATGAAAGCGGGAAATATGCGAACAAGGGGTCAGTGAACTCATGCCTGAGTCGAGGGATAAAAAACGTGTCTGACAAGCTATAGTCTGGCCGCCAATGCTCTCGACACACATGCTATTCTCTCTATGGATTCGAAAGTGTGAGACAGGGAAAAGACGATTTTAGACTGAAATCACTTTGATTTTAATTGATAGAAATAGTTTGAACAAGAGTCCCTGTCCGTGGAAAGCGGAGTGAAATCTCGATTTATATTTGGAGTGAAGATTCACTTGAATTCGTCTGGTCCACATAGTTTCAAACGGAAGGAAATGTTTTACTCGAATGGGTGAATTTTCACTCTTTGGAATTGAAAGAGTTTCTGGACATGATGAAAAGTCACCAAATAATCGGTTTTGGCGTCGTCAGTTAAAATACATCAGCTTTACGTCAGTAGAAGTGATATGCTGTGTCGGGTTAGGACAAAACGAACGACTTGGTAATGTACTTAATAAATGTCTACCTCTCTCCGTTATTCATTATAATTACATGTGTTAGGCGAACGGCGAATTACATAATGCAACGCATTTCTGAGGTAATACCCAATGGCGGCACAGGGCTATGCAGGTTGGGATTCATTCACTAGTTAATGGAATTTCTTCGCCACACCTGGGTGCACTTTGCAGATCTGACGGCGTTAAACGGTGAATGTACTTGATTTGCTTTGACGGCTTTCTCTTGAAATAAAATGTATGCTAATTCTGATATATTGTCTTTATTTTAGTCATTTAACTCTGTGCCCTTACAACCCAGACTACAAATCCTCGGAGTAATGACTATAATACGCGTAGTCATACTGTCTTCAGTCAGTTAATTAGTGCACAAGCCAATTTCAAAATGGCCGACCTGCTAAATCTTTTCGGCAAGTTGACGGATGTGATTTTACTGTTGTAGTTGCTCAGTTGTTTGTTTGTTGGGGTGTTTGTTCGTTTGTTTGTTTTTTTAACAGCGCTTGTTATCCCCAGTATCTCGGTGGCTTGTTCTACCAACAATTACATCGTCTCTTATATTTCATTTCGAGTCGTTACGTTCATTCAGCCCACACTATAGTTAAAAAATCGATCGATTGCTCATAAAAATGTATCCACTCTTAGCATGTGAACCAATCCCCGGCTCGCACAAAATCCGCTGGATCGTCCCACATAGGTTGTGTACAAAACTGACGTTTTTCCCATCAAGTCGATCATCTACAAGTTGACGACGAGGCAATCAAAGTCCCCGCGGAAAGATTGGGCCTACATGCAGAAATACGTGTACATATACATGTATATGTAAATCGGAGCGATATTGCGCGTGGCTATCAAAACCCAGTCAATGACCGCGCGACGGATGCTGAAGCCATCATCCTGACGGTTTGAGTGTTCTCGCCTCCCAGTTGCGCTTGCATTTTAGATGATCAACTACAGATCCCGCTGCTGCCTATGGGCTTGTAAATCTGACAATGCACGTTCACTAGGTTGCTCATAGGCCTCATGCTGGACCTATAGAGGGCGTTATTTTCTTAGTAACGTAGGCGCCTTTGGTCAGAACTGAACTTCGCTGGTTCACGAACGACTAGGAAATGCACGCGTTACGGTCGCGTAACAACCAACAAAATGAACATTCCTGACCAACATCGCTCTTTTCAACCGATGAGTGGGTGCTTCTGCTCGAGGTGGATAGCATTTAAGCTGCATGGTGTCGCTGTTTCTCCTGAGCGTAACGTGTTTAAGCATCTGGATGCCCGGATAGATCACAGAAGAATAAATGATGAAAACCCTCTTTTTAAAAAATCGAAACAAAACAAACAACAAAAATAACGCAAAATAAAACGAAATAACTGGAAAATATCAAATTTACATCTTTCTCCATATCTTAGATTGATTTTCTGTTCAGTTTTGTCAGTTTGAAGTACCAGATATTCTTATCCCTGTTACAAAACAGAATCCCTTTTGCGCCCAAGTTTCGCGAAGACCAACCTAGCACTTCATCTATTGCTTCCGTCATTTTGCCGTGTGCAAACCACCAAGCTCACATGCATATGCATGGGAGTTGCCGACGAATTTCATGTTGAAATGCCTCATTAATTTCCAGCATTCATGTTGTCAGTTCAAGACAAAGCTCTGTGATTTAAAACGACGTTTGAGTCCAAAGCAAATCGATGCCTCGTCTGAACTGTGGGAAAGGGCCGCTTAACCTCAATGTTCCCCATTACTCCTGAAAAAAAAATCATAAACTAGGACTAGACAGATCTAGTCCACGAATCGATCATCTTGAATCGAGACAAGACAAATCTTAGATCTAAGGAGGTAAAATTTTGAAGACAGATCAAATTATAGATGGATCAAATGAGAAGGATCTCATTTACAGAAGAGCGAGTGAAGACAATTAAAACTTCAAAATAATAGAAAGGACTTAGGGACCACAAAGCAATGTCGAATAATGGCACATGCATGCCCCACCCCACCCCAAAATGGCCCAGTAAGGCACCTCCCCGTTGTTAGGCAAGAGTCTTGTCTTCTCCTGGCCTTCAGTTACTATGCAGCATCGGAAATGAAAAGAATCTTAAACCCCCACGATCTTACATGTATGAATGTGACGGTTAAAACTTGTTCAACTAACCCCCACCACACCTACAGTTCTTGCAGTTCAAATTACACTTAAAAAATCGCAGTAAAAAAAATCAAGTGAACGCGGTGCGTGTAAGCTATAGTCCAAACCACTCTTAACACGTCACAACTGCAACTCTTTGTTCCCTATATTGAAAGAGAAGTCCAATCGTTTCCTGCGATCTGAAACCATTTCATGTTCATTCGCAATTTTCAGTCCTTTGTCCAGAGGATTTAACGATGGCCTTCTTCCTTTCTGTCATTATTTTCTCTTAGACTCGGAGGAGCGTTCCCGGTCTACGGGGTATTACCGAGAGCTGACTTTGGAAGGAATGAGCCCAAACGGCTCGGCGTCAAATACAAGTCAGACTCCAACTTCACCCATCGCTATGCAGCCACAGTCCTCACAACCCCAGCAACAACAGCAGCATCAAGGACAACAGCGGCCAGGATCCGAGCAGCAGTATGCTAAAGCAGTGGCAGCCGCAGTTGCAGCGGCTTACCAAGCCCAGGCGCAGGCACAGGAGATGAGCGGCATAGCAGACGGCGGCATGGTGCCGGTGCCGGTGCCGGCTGCCGCCGGCTCGTCCGGCACCAGCATTAGCTCCGTGCCGGGCCTACCCGTCCAGCCCGCCACATCGGGGGCGGTGTCCGTCAACATGGCTTCCCCACCGCCGCTTCTGCCCATGCAGGTGGCCAACTCGTCCCTCCTAGGCCAAGCGCTCCAGGCAGCTAACGATATGGGCGGCCTGTCGGCCTTGCAACTCGCCGTGCAGCAACAGCAGTTGCAACAGCAACAGCAATTTCTACATGCCGTGCAAGCGGCTCATGCTCAAAACGCTGGGCACAAGATGATGTCGCCTACACCATCTAATGAGCAGGCCTTGACGCTCAACAATCAAGGTACATGTACATGTAATTAGCGTCGGTGTGGTGGTCACTACGAATAAAGACGCATGCAGTCAACAACAAGAAAATCATGAGCAAAAATTAATTTCATCAGCAATAAAATGAATCAGTGAACTGTGTGGTGTTAAACTTAAGTTTTTTTTTCTAACTGAAAAATGTTCTCGTACACAGTTTTACGTTTGTGCCTTTTTGCTTTCCAGGCGCCTCCCCACCTGGTGATACCGATTCAAGAGATGAAGAGAAGACGGCCCTGGTTAACCTGATGCCTCCCTCCAGCCTCGCCAGCCCGGTATCCATTCAACAGGGTGACCAGGCCGACCTCCACGCCATGGTGCCGTCCTCCCAAATGCAAACGCCGATCTCTAGCCAGCTGTTGACGACCTCTACCTCGTCAGACAACGCCTACACCATGCCGGCCACCGCTGCCGCCGCCCCTCTGCCGTCCATCAACATGCCGGCCGGCATGATGGCCGGGACCAATCACGTTTCCAACCTCAACATGGGCCTGGCGCCCCATCTCATTCAGCTCAACAACCCGCAGGCTTCAATGCCGGTCCCACAAATGGTCATCCAGCCCGGAGGCCCAGCAGGGCAGGAGATGGTGTCTCCTGAACAGATGATGGTCCAGGGTGTGGCAAATATCACGAACAACAACAACATCGACATGATGAGTAACAGTAAGTCACGTTTCGTGAATCTATTAATCTTTTGTTTCAACTTTGTTTCTAAGGTCGATTCACACATAATATGCAACGATTTGTACTCATGTGCACGACTCGTGTTGCATTTTGTTTCAGTGCCGACTCAGTGCACGTCCTCCAGCACCAAGAGGAGAAACAGCAAGAGGCCGGTCCCCGACACCGAAAAGGACGAGAAATACTTTGAGCGTCGAAGCCGAAACAACATGGCGGCCAAACGATCGCGAGACTCTCGTAAGCGGCGAGAGGATCAGGTGTCCATGCGAGCCAACTTTTTGCAGAAGGAGAACGACATCTTGCGGGCCCAGCTGGCAACTTTGCGACAGGAGGCCAACTCCCTAAAACAGTTGTTGACCCAGCAACGGCCTATAATGCCTGCCCAAATGTCCATGCAAATGCCCACCCAACTGATGCCGAAAAATATGCCCGAATGATGACTTCTGCCATGAAAGGAGAGAACATCGGGCCTGATGACCCTTTAAATGGGGTGGCCAAACCACACGGGTCATTTCATTCCTGTCTCTCTCTCTCTTTCTCTCTTCGATATCAACGCCATGCGTTTATTTTCTAATTGGGCATTGTTGGTTTCTTGTGTAATGTCTTTTATAAATCGTGGATGTTTATAAGTTCATTCCAAGTATCAATAAAATCAGGCGTTGTAAGGGCTAGATCCAGACAAACGAAATTCACCTACTGTGGCTGTGAGATCGTTTAGTTAAAAAATGATACATGTATCTGTTTTTTTTTTAAAATAGCCACAAATCAGTAGCCTATGCAAAAGAGAGAGGGCAGGTTCAATTGCCCCGTCTTCTGGTGACCTTTTTTGCACCCACATCTTTATTAAGATTTACCCCCCCACACACACACACACGCAATCACACCCATACATAGTTACCAAATTATTTTTCGGGCGAAGAAAATGGGGTTAATTGTTCGGAAACTTTTGTGATTTTGCCCTCCCCCGACCCAAAACTTGGATATGCCACCGGCGCACCGCTGCTAATTACATGTAGACGTGTAGCATGGTTTAACTGGTTTCCCTTTCTGTGTGGCCAGTATTTGTATGGCATGATTATTTGGGTTTTTTTTCTGGATACCAAGGACAACCACCACCAAAAGGATCAAACCACGAACAACAGGGTACCAGCACAATACATGCACAGTGTTTGACATTTGACATTACGTAACGGAAACAGTCACGGCGATTTAGCATCAAGCACGTGCGTGTGCAGGTATTACCAGTGGTGTTTTTGTTTTCGTAAAAGGCTATTTCAAATTGAGAACTCGTCAGAGAAAGTATTCTACGGTGAACGCGCCAGTATATTATTTTAAGTATGAATCATCTAATTTTATTCAAAGTGTCTTTCGATATAGAATATCTTCGAATTGACAGTGTTAACACAGAATATTTTTCTGTAAAGCAGCGCATGTACATCTTAGTTAACCATGCCAGAATCCTTCGATTAATGTCTTTACGAGGAGAAATCGCTAACTGCTACCCCTCAGAAAGGGCAAATTGTACCGAGAAATGCCTTTTTGTTGAGAGTGAAATTTGTAGTGAAAACTGTGTCTGGAACTTAAAGAATCAGGGTAACACTACTGTAAATATATCTATAAATACTGAAATTTTGAACCAAAGAGTTAATTCTTATCCACAGGGCAGTGAAGCAGAAAGCAAGCTGCATCCAAGAAGCTGCCTCACTTCGAAAAAGTCCCACATTTTTTATTAGCAGTTCCCGAGCACACTGATGGAACCAGGACAGATATGGAGGCGTGGTTCTACAGGGGAGGGGCGGGGGGGGGGGGTGCGCCCCCCC
>NW_019091379.1:258513-288484 GCF_001949145.1 Acanthaster planci | reverse complement strand
ATGCCAGGATAAAAGTCACACTTGCCAATTAATACCTACACTGCAGTTCCTTAGGAAGTTGGTGATATCGCCTTCATCGGCATCAAACGGGATGTTACCGAGATAGACAGTGTAGGGTGGCTTCTCTGGCAGCTTGGAGTAATCTATCTGAGCCGGCTGGGCACTGCGAGGGGCTGTTGGCAATGCAGCTCGACTGGGCAGCGGTTTAGACTCAGTAAATGACATGCTTATGTCTGTTAAAGAAAGTTAACACACACAGAAGCAGCAGTTACACCAACACAGACGACACTTTGCCCTTTTTTCCTTTTTTTAGGGGCAGTACAATGCAGTACGCTAGGTTTCCTTTCTTTTACAAATGTGGTGTAAGAGCAAGATAACCACAGCTCACTGTGTGGATTGTTCTCAGACCTCTGTCAAGGGCTTACGTCAGTGAGCAGGTGGTAAAGTGATAAGCACCTACCCTCTGCCTCGTCGGTCCGCTCCGCCCATGACTTATTAGCCATGACATAGCTGGTCCCCGGCGCATTGCCGGTCCCATCGGACAAGAAGTCATTGAGATTGATCGTCTTTCCCTTCACCTTCTTCTTCTTGCTTGCTGCTGTGCGACCAAAAAACAAAGTTGAAAGTGAGGCTGAAATAGGCAAGCATCTCCAGTACTTTCATGACTATACGTCATCCCTAACCATCCTCCATGTTCTATGAAATCCTCTGAGTGGTTTGGGAAGATTTGGACGGATTGAGACTGGAAAAATGGCTGGCTGATTTTAAAGAATGATTAGTGTCAAAGTCTTGGGCCAAACCTTGTGTTATTTATGCTCATTCAAGCGTAAATTCCGACCTCGGTTATATTTGAAACTATCTACACTGCTCAAGGATGTCATTCCTACTGCCTCAATATCACAGGGATTGCTTGTCACGACAGGAATACGTACACTCAGTTCATGGGGGAGGGGACAGAATTCTGATCACATTGAGAACTCAAATTGTGCTTGATACCTTTTTTGGAGGAAAACTCTGTATCCTGGCCAACTGCTCACCAGGGGACAAATCATCACACAAAAAAGAACATTCAACTTTCAATGACAAATTTTGGCACGATAAAAATGATTTAACCCTAACCTTTCCCAACCAATTCTGTGGGGATAGGTCTGGTAAGCCAATAACAACTGGATTTTGCATTGGGTTTGGCATACCTCAGAAAAACAAAGTCCAGCAGCCTCTGTGCACAAAATCCCATATGGGTGTTCAACTTTGTGTGAATGGGGAAGGTTAGGGCCAGCAACCCTTGGGGGGTTAGGGTTAAAGTTAATTCATAAATACCCCAGACAGTTTGCTAATTCAACAACGCACAGCTTGACCGTGTATTAACATTTGCTAATGTCCGCTGTGATTTAATAATGCCCGCTGCTTAAAAAATGGACAGGCACCTGGATACAAGACGGTTTGATCCATCCCTATCGGTCAATAGTCTATAAGCGACATGGCAGAACGCACCACATGTGAGCCAAGTACATATAGATGGATTTCACATTAGCCCCGTCTGCGCATATCTGCATCGAAACTGAGGCTCTCTGTGTTGAACTTCGTCGCGCACGCCCGCGGAGTCGACACAGTACATGCAGTATCCGGTTCGTAAGTATGATACCACTTCAGTTTAAACCATGCCCACTGCACAAGATACACGGCCATCGCAGGTACGTTAGTTCACGGTAAATTGCCATTGTTTTTTCCTTTGATTTCACGCGTCAAGTTATTCTGAAAGGCTCTTCACCAAAAATTTGCAGCCTGAAATGTCTGAATTTAACATAACTGTGTGTATTTTGTGTCTTAACTCCTTACTTTCAATCGTCTGATCGTATTAGGAATTGAAGCTGACACATACAGCCTCGTTTTCAAACGCGGAAGTGCGCACACTGCGCGGTGAGAGTTGTTTCACTGCACAGTGAGAGTTGTTTGGCAGGGCTGTGAGTGTTGTTAAGGTTGCACTACACTCTTTTTTATGCGCTCATAGATAACACAAAATTGAGAAATTGTGCTGCCTGGTAACATCCAGGAAGATTATGGCCTTGTTTTACTGGAAATTCAAAATTATGACAACTGGGACAATTTCTTTCAATTTCATAATGTTTTTGTCTGGAATTTTTTTTAAGAGAGAGAAAAAAATGTAAATTAAAGATGCGGGGGCAGATGGTGATATGAACCTAAAAATTACCTTTAAATGATCTTAAATACACTGTTGATCTTAAAATTTTCTTTTCATTCTTTTTGTTAATTTCACTTTCTACTTAAAAATTACCACAAAATAGATTTGTTACCTGTAACGTGTGTGGGAATACACCAAGTCACTTGACCGTGATGTAAAGTTGACTCTCGCTAATACGAGGGCCTAGGGACTTACTAAATTAGCTTGTATTATCCGGACCTCATCTTTCGCAAAAGCTGCCGTCCTGCTCGGCATATGTATCACCAATCGACCAGTGGACGTGAGCGCGCTGTTGCACAGTGAACGGTTCCTGTTGAGTGGCTTTGAGCACCCAACGGCTGTTGCTCGTCTTCCTTCAATTTGGACATAAATAATGAGGAACCCTATGATTGGTCAGTGTGACCCCCCAGCGTGCCGCAGCCAACTGCCATTTCAACCAGCGCGGCTAAGAATTGCACACACAATATACGGAACATGGCTGTAGCCAATTTCCATGTCTTGTGTATCGATCGCAGCCGTAGTCAACAATTTGGTCGCAGTTCGTCGTGTGGGAGAGAAGCTGACGTCAGACCCAACATTTCTGGAGGTAGCCAAGGACATGCAGGATACAAAGGTAGTCCAGTACGAGACTGACCCCCAGTCTGGGACTACATTGAGACCAGCCAAGCACTAGGCGTAGGCCTACAATGTGACATATTTATTCCCTTATCAGCTTATCATGCTTATTCAACCCCTTTACGCCGGGACGCATTAAGACACGCCGTAAAAATTGAGATTCTCAGCCCGCTTTTCAGCTATTATTCTCGGCCCATGCTCGAGCGAACACTGTGGAAGGAGGCAGACCCTGGCTCTTGTGTATATGGTAATTGGTCTTTGTGAGTAGCCCAGAAATGAAAAAGACCCAATTTGCATCATAATCACCAGCTTCACAATATTCCCCACTTTGAAAAGAGGCAACGGGAATGTGGAAGCTTGAGTAGAGCCGCATGCCACCATGTAATTTCACTGTGTAATTCAAAGCATGCAAAGCACGCTGGGCCACAAACCGAGAATTTGTGATTTGGCAGGTGGCCTTCGTGGCCTTCGTGGCCAAGCGAGGCTGGAATTCTTGGAGTCGGCTTTCGGAAAGAAATTCCTGCTGAGAAGGGGTTCACCCCTTCGCTACGGAGGACTGCTACTACGCACCATTGTGTTAGGATTAGTGCATACCACACATACAGTCTATTCACCATGCAGCTGCTGGTTCAATGGGGCCTGCTGCTGGACAAAGCCCTCCATTCAGGGCATACCACCACAGCCCAGCAGTCGCAGTCAAAATAATCCCACCGTGAAGGGGTTAAATCAATGCCATGGCTGTTGTTACGGCAGCCGTAACGCATCTCCCATTTTCTATCATTATGGCACTGCAACTGCACAAGCGCCAACTTAAGTGCAGATTTCAGACTTTATTTCTCTTTAAAAAATCCTCCAAAGCCTCCGATAAGAAAAGAAAAAAGATTCCTGCTTAGGCCTATACAATTAAAAACCAACATAAAAAAACGATTACATGTATGGTATAAAACATGAAATTTAGGCGAAAAAAAATAAAATGGGCCAAGTGCGGATTCGAACTCACACACCAGTGGTTCTAAGCCTTCCACCTTGACCACTCGGCCACAAGCATTCAGTGATCCAGGTAATTTTAAAATATAAACCATCGTGATGATCAGCTACGTCATCACACTTGTGCAGTTCAGTGTCGTAACAATAGAAAATGAGAAATGTGTTACGACTGCTGTAATGATAGCCACTTCGTTAAATCAAATAACAAACCTCCATTTTGCTTAGTGGTTCTCGGTGTTCTCGTTTCAACTTTGAATATCAAAACAGTAAACAACTTCTTTAACTAACTGACTAAAATCGTCAAACTCCCTACAACTTAGAAGTACCAGCTGGCACAGCTTCCCTGAAAAGAACACGTGAAGAACCCGCACGTGAATTAAGTGCCGTTCTGCTTGCCCACGAGGCAAGCAGTCTACGCCATGCACCAGCAGTGCAGCAATTACACACGAACATGCCACGGAATAGGCTGGTGGCGACGTGACAAAACCATTAAAAACCTGGGGCCGTATCTCCGCAATTCGTTGCGAGTAATTTAGGCTTTAAAAAAAAACAAAAGGAGACAATGATATGTTGTATGCATCAACTACTTCTTAAACATTCCCATACATGCATAAAATCTAGAAAGAACAATAATTTCACAGTGAAAAGAACAAACATCGGGTTGCAAAAATTTTGCGGGAAACATGCTCACCTTGCGTAGCCATCTTGAATGAATATCCACGAATGCAACGTGCCCGGATGTAATAAACTTGCACTAAGTCCTTCGATCAACGATATTTTTAAACATTATGCTTACCATAGAATATTAAAAGATTAAAAAGATTATTTGCAGTGCATTCGTATCATATTTTGATTGTATATAAGATTTGTTTGCAAAAATGAGTCTGAAGAATCTGTCTTCACTAAAATTACGTTAAAAGAGATATGCTGCAGCGACTTACCAAAGTTGTCTAATTGATAAATGACCGACCTACGTTCGGGTGTACATGTACTGTGTGTATTAATAACAGCGTAAGCTCGTGAAAATTAAGACCCCTTTCTGAGCCTAACGTCCAATAACTGTGACAACTAATTACTAATTTCGACATAAAGTCTTCTCTTTTTAAAACTTACATAATTATCATAACAAGAGGCAATTTTGAAATAGATTATTTTTCTATTTGATTTTTAATTTCAAGTAGAGTATTACTTTTTTTAAGAATTTGTTGATGGATACATATAGAGTGGTATCATTCAAACAAATTTAAAGCCTTTCCCTATTTCGTTAAAAAGCTTCAGTCTTAGTTCAGATCTCGCCACAAGTAACATATATTCGCCTTTTCTGCTTACACTTATTTCTTATCTTAGTCACGATCATACCCGGTAATTATACTATTTTGTTCAAAATCTTTTTATCGTCATCATCTAGGCCTACCTTCTTACTAAAGTCGCTTAACATATCAGCTAAAGAAATTTTTGTTGTAACGGCAATTTTTCATACAGATATAAAAAAACAAGAAAAGCAAAGTATACAAAATGTAAAAATTAAAATCTATAATCTTTTTAAATGCAAGCTTTACAAAAATAATCATAAAGAGATATCAAGGAGAAATATCAAGACATTTTGTGGGGGAACCTAAATCTGATTCAAATTTATTTAGAGCATTTTTTCAATTCTGGTATTTAATTTAAATATTCGAAAACACATAATCATGCAACGAATTCGTTAAAGCTCATTTGGTTCGAGTATACTTGGCATTTTGACATAATGAAAATGATTTCTTTGAAGTCAATAATGAATTCTATTTCCCCAATAAATCAGGCCCTCGTTATCGAACGGAATCGGTTATCAGTACAATTACTCGTGAAATTCAGTGGATAATTGTATTTAGCTAGCTACACACAGAAATATCAGCAAAAGTACGTATCTCAGCTATTCAGAACGCCACTCTTGTACAGATTGGAGTGTGTTTGATTGGCAACTTAATAAAACACGGGTGAAAATGGTGGGGGTGTGGGGGTATAGATCCCCCCACTTTGGGGAGGGGTGTGTGTGCTAGATGAATCATCACACCCCCAACATTTTTGTGGTGAGCAAAAAATTAAAGTGGATTGTGAAGAATCTTTCAGACTTCCGATTAAAATGCATTCAATATCATTCCAAAACGGGAACAATTTTAGAAAGCCAGAAATATGCCATTCTGAATACATATTACAGACATACATCAATAGAGTCATAATGGTGCAACCCCCCCCCCGCTTTGCAAATTCACTGATACATCGATAATCGCGATTCTAAAATGCCTCCATACGGCACCGCGATACAAAAATGTGAATCGCGATATTGGGGGGGGGGAATTAGGATAAATGTGCAGTAAGTTGAATATAAAGTTTGGCATAATACAAAATTAAGATATATCGCTCTTTATTTTTAATGACGCCTATCCTCTTGCAAGAAATTTGGACGGGTTTATAGCATCAGGGAGAACTCGCCGCACGTACCTGACAACTTGGAACGCAAAAGTTACGGTCTGGTGTGCAACGTGGATGCGGCCTTTACACAGATCTCGGTGTCATGAGAACTGGATTCATATCGGACTCTAGTTCCTGAAACCTGGGGAGTAAAGGCCCCTACTAGCTGATGCAGCCCTATCGCGTATACGTGTCGTATCGCGACCCAAGTATCGCGATATGTATCGTATTGTGAGGAAGTGGTGTCGTTACTCACTCACATGATGCCACTTTTCACTCCATGACTCATGTAACAGTTCCTGAGCAGTCCATTACTTCCCATTATGAATTAGTTTGTCTTGCAACTTTCCCCCACTTCACATTTAACGATTTTTTTCAAAATTTGCATATGATTTAACTATTCACCTTGACATAATTGTCAGCTAGTCTGCCATTATTTTGGAGCAAGTTACACCTATCCTGAAATTTGTGGCACTCTTGACCACATAAACTACCGTCACTATGGGGATGGACCCAAGCGTATAACCATGAGGATCAGAGATAGACAGATAGACAAATGTATAGTGGAAATTTGACATGGTGTGCATTGCAGGTATTGAACAGGTGTTTGAGAGGAATGTTCCTCAGTCTAGAATTGTTTATTCCTTGGAAGGCGAAAAAAAATCAATAAATATTTATTTTTCGTTCCTCAAAATATCAGTTGCCACATTTAAGAGCGGAGGAAGAAAAAAGGAAAAATTATTTTGGAAATGAAAAGACGTGACAGATTAAAAAAATAGAGAATGGTGGCACTGCTTCAACGGTGGTCGGAATAAAAATAAAAAATTCATTTCAAATCTATTTCATCAAATTTTTCTGAGCAACGGGGACATGCAATAAAATAATTTATTTTTATTATTTTTTTCATGGCTTCTCATCGGCACCTCGAGGACCAAGAAATAAAGAAGTGTGTCCTCGTGAACAAAACGTGAAATTTTCCACGAGTTAAAAATGTCTTGAGAGATAGGCCACTGGAGATGCCACTCGGTTTATTGTTCATAAGCCGCGCGGAAGGGAAGGTCGTGAACTTCAAAAGTAGGTAATTGATACCATTTTAGCAGGTCAAGGAAACGAAAGTTGATGATACGTGCAATGATGTTCTTCAGCTCGGTGTGCACCCTCTCCAGCAAAAAAAAAAGCAACAACAACAACAGAAGAAAAAACAAACAACCCAACAAACAAACAAACAAACAAACAAAACAGGCCTACACATTGCAAATGCGATGATCATGATGCGACAGCACAACGATGGATGCAGTCCACTAATTCAAACGAGAATTTCTGGCCAGCTCATTAGCGTTAGAAGTGCCACCACAGTATCTTTTGAAAAAGGAGATTGTATGGCCCCCAAAATGGTGAGATTGTGCAAATCTTTGCCAGAAACAACACCCTGGGTCTTTGGGCTTTCATCTAAAAGCCGCAAGGCTTTAAAGATAATGTTGAAAAATGTTCCGAAGTGCTCGAGAAAGTTGAGGGTTGTCACTTGAAAAATTGCTGCAAGCAGACTTTGGAAAAAATCACTTTTTGAGGGTAATTTTGTTCAGAGGGAATATCTCAAAATGTAATCGGTTAACCCACAGAAAATTGAAAAGAAAGTAAAAGATTATGGACCATACAATGATTTAACGTGTGTTTCAGATGCCTCAGTGATGTTGGTACGCATATTATTGGGCCCCGAACTATGCTGATTTTACACTATTTTCATTGGAGCCTGAATTAGTGGACAACACCCCGATGCGACACGGCAGTGCTGGCTTTCCGCTCTCCAGTCATAGCGCCCTCTACTTTATTGACTTTGTTTTTCGTATGTACACCTAACGGCTTCATGTAAGGAAACTTACTTAGGACGTCTAGGTATGATTTTCCGTATGGTAGGCATAGTTGCGGCGTAAACGATCGCCGATTTTTCTTCGATCGGTGTCCAACATTTCATGCGTAAAAAACATCAATTCCAATCATGGTATGCTATGAAATTAAATTAGTTTTTTTCATTACGGAACAGGCTTTTAGCTTATTTATCGGTACAACTATAGAATACAGGGCCACTCGGTTTGGACTTAGATTTTTTTCGACCATCTCCATTCATTTTGTGTTGCTTCGTTCTCACAAGAACTCTTTCGATATCGTAGCCGCGTGGCCACCAACTGGGTACTCGATTTGGACTTCTAAGCTTCTCCCCAGACATGCCAGAGTCACTCCCATCCAATGCAATATCGTATCCAGTGATTTTAGGGGGTGGCCCTGTATTCAATAGTTACTCTGATTTATCTTTTGTGTCGTATTTTGCCATGAATCAATTAACAGTCACTTCAGAAGTTCAGGCCCTACTCCCACATGCCTCAGTCACGACTGTGCTGTGGAGTGTGGGTACTTTTCTGTTCCAGAACTGTAAAGTTTATACAACCCTAACAGATAGCATTGTGCAAAGTCCCATAAACACATTTTTGGTTGTTTTGATTGTTGTCACCCACAGATGAAAGCCACACTGTGATTAGTACAATTTGCTTCCATTCCGATAACCAGTCATAGCTCAGCTTTCATTTGGATGGGGTCAGGAAAACAAAACGAAAAGATAGGAGCTGTGTTGTGATTGGGCGAGCTGTCAAACAGCTGACAGTTACTGAGAGTACCTGCTGTTGATTTTCTGAAAAATGCTCATGAATTTCTCCATTTTAATGAAGATATAAGGTGAATAAACCTCCCCATCTGACGTCTAACTTCACCAAGAAGGCATGTTTGAAATTTGGTTGCACAAACTCTGTGATGGAAGGGTAAGTTGGCACAATCAAAACAAACAAAATGTGTTTATGGGAGTTTGCACATGGCTATTTGCAAGGTTCGTATAAACCTTACAGTTCTGGAAGTATGCTGTGGGCGTGGTGGGGTTTAGGCCTGTAAACAGGGCCCTACATTTACGTGTACTCCATTGATACTGGGCCCTGAACTGATTGATAGTAATCTCTCTTTCAGTCAAGTTCATCCGGCATGTCCGGGGATATTATTAGACATCCACTGGATTTTTATGAGCTGAAATTGCACCGGTATGTTCACTACTTACAGGGCTAACTATCCCCCAGGTTGCTCTTTGCTGAAGACTCCCTTTCCCTCATTTTGAGGGAAAAATGTTGCCTTCAGTTGGCATTTTCCCCACATGGGATGAATTTTGGCCTGACTTGCACATTACACAGCCTCCTTTGTATGGTTAAGTGATGGCAGCCTGTACAGAGAGCCTGTCTAGTTTGCACCCAGACTTCAGCACATACGAATTTTGTTCAATCCACGAGAGCACCTGTTGATCCAAGTATTCGTGGAAAATTACGGCCGTTTTTGTCGCAGCTAATGTGCAACACCTCCCTTGGCTAGTTCCCTGTCCAGTCAAATACCACTTGCGGTGAATTATTAAACATGTAGTGCGGCTTGCTCTCTGTGACGTGACACGAAACAGCCGTCAGTTTTGTCTAAGTGGGGTTCGACTTGGGTAGGCCCATTCACGTCAGCATTCATGTCAAAGGCAAATGGTTCAAACGATTGTAGGCGCTAGCAACTCCTGGAAACCAAGGCACCTCCAAAAGGACCCCTTCTACATGTTATCCTTGAACCTACAGTCAAAGCCCCCGTAAACACCGGAAACTCGCCTACTCTCATGACTGCTCATGAAATTTTAGTGTCTATGTTGTTGTCTCAACACTGGTCTTCATTTACTGCACCAAGTTATTCTTGATTGTTGAACTGGTGAAAAAACTGGATCTTTTTTGTCCATATTCCTTTGAAGTGTTGTCACTTTCTGTTATAGTGTGATTATCAATATCAAAATCATTCCAGCAAGCTAGGCAATATTGAATCAACCTCTCAAGATCTTAAAATGCTTTTGTTTTTCTTCTGTGTCTTTGTCTTCCATCGGCAGGCCAGTCAGTTAGGAGTGAACGACCACCATCAGGAATCCCTGGTCAATTACATGAGGTTCAGTCGCTACAAACGCAGCCAGAATCTCCGAGGGGTGGAAGGGTGTTTCCAAGACCTCAAGGACAGCAGGTATGTTGGCTCATGACCTGCCAGACAGAAGACCTGACCAAGTTTTCATTGGGACTGTAGCCCGGTCCATCACAAATCCCTGCAAGTCCGTCACACGTCAAGTCTGTCATGAGTCGTCCAGTCCTGAACCAAGTCACAAGCTACCAGTACTATTCAAACGAACCGTTACAAAACTTAAGCTCACCTCTGACGCTGTTCAGTCAGCTTTTTCTGATAGTGCTTGCTAAAGGACTTACGACTGACCTTGTGATGGACTCGCTCAGCTGTCAACGCGCGCTCCAGAACAAAAAGTAAATTTGAAACATGAAATAAAGAATGGGACTTTTTTCCTCTTAAAATATTTCATTCTTGTATTCTGAGGATCACATCTAAATTGTAATGGTCACATGCTTACCTACCATAAACAGCCCCCCAACATTTTTGAGTGGTAGAGGTTACAAGGCAGTGCTGTTGTGGAGACCACCATGAAACGAAACACAAAACCAAACACAAAACCAGACACAAGACTAGTCACAAGACCATTCATAAGACCAGTCACTAGACCAGTCACTAGACCAGTCACAAGACCAGTCACAAGACCAGTCATAAGAATAGTCACAAGATCAGTCATAAGACCAGTTACAAGATCAGTCATAAGACCAGTCACCAGACCAATCAAAAGTAACAAGGTAAGCGTGACAAAGGAATGCTTTTCTTGTAATTCATTTGAATAGCATGAGGCTTGAAATCTGAATGGACGTCTTGTGCTGGTCTTGTGATGGTATTGTGTGGTCTTGTGAGATCTTGTGGCATCTTGTGATGGTCTTGTGATGTCCTTGTGGGGTCTTGACTACAGTACTGGTTATAGGTTTCCAGTCCAATCATTGGAACTTGTTCCTGACATTAATAGTCCGGTGCTTTGCCCAGTCCTGATCAAACCCCTGAGTGTCATCTTTTCATGGACGATTTTTCCTCTTGTCCTAGGTTGACAGAGGACACGTTCACTGCTGATGAAGTGAACGACATGCTAGATGGCTTGGAGGCAGTGGTCCGGGGTGAGGTAGAGTCAGAATTGATCAACACAGCTCACACCAATGTTCTGCTGCTGCGTCAGCTCTTCCAGCAAGCCGAGAAATGGCACTTGAAGCTCATGGCCGACATATCGGAATTGGAAAACAGGTAATAGGAAAACCCTGTAAGACCTAGCATCATGACTCGGCTAACTGCAAAATTCCTTTCTTACATTCACTCTTTTGTACAAAAAACCAACAATTCTCGCACTTGCAAAGAAATGTGTGCTATTTCTGCAATCCCCAAATTCGTACTTACAAGGTTTGAGTAAACTTCCTTTGCTGTGGAAAATGACTACCCAACCAATTTTTCCAACTGTTGCCGCCACAGTCGAGGGAGAAATCATCAGTTAAACAAAGCCGAGATTCCATACACAAATGAGGAAAAGTCAAATAGCCATGCAAGAGGAAGCGTAGTACTCGAATGGCAGAGAGACTTTTGAGAAAAGAGCTTTCGGTTGATGGCTGTGTAGATGACTTAATAAGCTTGAATAGATTGAGATGTTTCACGTGACGTCCCTGAATTTTGGAATTGTTTGTATTCCTTACTTTAATATCAAAACACCAACTTGCAGTTACTTGTAGATTGAAATGAATAATTAACTGATTTGATGCTTTAACATATTGGTGTTTCTAGACTGAAAAAATACTGCCGTTCTTCTTCATCCAGTTATTCACTTGTGCTATGTTAATTTTTTTTACTTCCAGAGAGCTAATTGAAATGATTGCAGATTTTGAGGAAAGCCAATTCTCTGGGAAAGCTGTAAGTGTTCTGTGTTGTGCATGAGATGGATTGATAGATTATTGGTAGATCAGTAGAACAGAGCCATTTTTTGTTCATTCGCTTTGTTGTCTTTGGTTTTTAACGTCTTAAGATGGTGACGGTTCTTGGCCATGCATTGACTTTTTTGGGGGGGGGAATCTGGTCCATGACATCCCAGCTTTACCCAAACAAGCGAAGTAACTCATAATTCTTTGCGTCAACATTTGTTTTTTGCACTGTCAGTGAAAGCAAAATTTGTCGGTACCCTGCTCAGAAAAGTGGATTGTCATGAAAGCAGATCTTGCAATTTTCACGAAGTTAGTCTGAAAATGAGCGCAGACATATAAGATGTAAAGACTCAACATAAGGAAATAAGGCAGCAATATTGGAACATCTAGAGGCCTACAACCTGTCAACCCAGGTTGAACTCAAACCTGGGCAAACCCATGACCGCCCTGGGTTGAAAATTGGATTTTTCAGCCCTGTGCTCAGTCCGGTGTTGTTTCACACTTGCTTCTTGCAAACTGAGCTTATCGGGGTGAGTTCAACCCGGAAATGAGCACAAAAAATTTTCAACCTGGGTTGGAAATTCTCAACCCTGGTCCGCAGCAGGGTTGATATCAACCCGGGTTGAAATTAATCTTGGGGTTAATGCAGGGTTGGTGCGGGGTTGAAAATTTACAAGTGTGAATCGTCACCAGTTTTCAACTCTGCGTCAACTCCAAGATTTGTCTAGTGTGAAAGGCCTGATTATGGGCATTCTTCCCTGAGCACATCTAGTGTTGACATGACATTTTTTTACGAATTTTTCTAATTTCATGTTACTCTTTGGTTAAATTTTAATGGTAGAATTATCTGTTCTTGTTACCTTGAATTGCGTTTTATTAACAAACACAGGTCACAGGCAAGCCAACGTTTGAGATGAAACGTCTGGATCCCATGGCTGGCGAAGGAGAGCAGCTTCTACACGCAGAGATCAAACGACTGAACGAGGAGAACAATAAACTGAAGGAACGACTCAAGCAAGTAGAATCCAGGGTAGGTGTTCAGGACTGCGGTTGGCTTGACAAAGGATTTGAGGCCGACTTGTGTCATGCCTCAGGTCAAGCAACAAACTTTAATATGTTTGTAAATCTTAATAAATCCAAAGATTTGTTCCACTGTTGCAGGCCACTGATGCGATGCAAGAACGCTCTCGCCTGGAGGCTGACCTCCACAGCACCCAGGATGAGCTGGGCCACCTCAGATCACGCAAGCCGGTCAAGGATTCGGGCGACTTGAGCGAGCTGGAGAGCCAGATGTCGGCCGTCAAGACAGAAATGGAGAAGGTATGGCAGCTCAAAAACTGTGTGGGGATCGTGTCGTCGCAGGCCAAGTAAAATATATAATTAATAATTTTTTTTCCTTTCCATTTTTTGGATTTGTGATGTGTTTTTGTACAGTCTTGCACAATCAAACCTCACCAATGAGAGGTCCTTCAGACTTTGCAGGTTACTTTGTTAAAACAAGAGCCTTGTGTTACGAGGAATAAAAACAATGAAGAACAAAGGATTGGGACCTTAAAGTTTCCCTTTTATGAGGAAAATGTTGTATTAACAGTGTCCTATTAATGAGGTTCAACTCTACTTTCTGTAAAAAGGAAAAAGGCCTCCGTCCTTCCTTTCTTAAAAGCAAAACTTTACATGTAACTTAGCCAGACAGGTTGTATTGGGAGAGGGTACCTATTTCTTTAATGAGAAGCGATATCCATGAAACTCTGATTGTCTTCAATAAATAAATCCCAGACGTAAAGCTTCTCCATCACTCAGCTTTTCCAAAACTGTCCTGCCCTGTCTCCTCTTTGGTTAGTTTTCTAAACACATTTCAACTTGTGGTGAGGCCATTGCGTACGCGTGCTGTGTTTGAGATACAACCTGCAAGTTAGAGTCTTGGATGTCTTTAATGTCAAGGTTAAAGATACTTAATAAGTGAGCGTTATTCAGTCACTCTGTTATTAAATCCATTGATGGATTCATCCATACATTCTTACTTGATTAATCGAAAGTCTCGTTATGTTTTCAAGTGCTATGTGTCCACTCACACATTTTATTGTTTTAATCAAGTGGCAAGAAAGATGAGTCTGCTTTGAAATCTAAATGACCTGTTGTTCATCAAAACAAATTCTTGATAAGGATATTTAGATGACCCACTTTGCTATTGTTGGTTAAACCTTATGTGAATATTATTGTGTAACAAATGCAGCTTTGTAATTAATTGAAATGGTTATATCAATCAAAAAATATTTAACTTGCCACTCTGGAAATACTATACTGTTTAAACTGTTATTCACAGTTCAGAACCTAATAGTATCTGGCTCACTGCTGCACAGAATCTCAAGATGAGTTCCCAGAAGGCCGATAGCCTGGAGGGTGACCTTGTTCAAACCAAACACAAGCTACTGGAGATGAAAGCACAACTGGAAATGACCGAAAAGGCAAGACACCAATTTGCTCTTTGCACGCTGCCACCATAGGCATGCAGAGCCCCGACCCGGCAGCTTTACACACTAAATATAGCTGGTTCAGCGATTAGCGTGATGTTGCTTTGTCATTTTGCACGTGCTGCATTAGTTCTTATACCATGCGATTGGGCAATATTTTCAAAAAGCTGCGTTGACGCGATTCTGACACGATTGTACAAGCTACCAGATCGAGGCTCTGCGTGCCTATGGCGGCAGCGTGCAAAGAGTAAATTCTGCACTCCAAACTGAGCATCCACCTTCCAATATTTGACTTATGCCACCTTGGGGTAACCACAGGAGTTAAGTGTACATGTACATGTTTCAACTTGTGGGTACTACGGCAAATGAAATCAGTACTTTACAGTGGGAGACATTGAGATGCTTGGTGGCAGCAAACACTCTGGTTCACTATGTGCATCATTTGGAACCTGTGCATGTACATGTAAGTTCAAATGTGATGCAAACTGGAGAAACATTGTCTATGCATTCAAAAGGAAAATTATAACATGGCTCCCCGATGCACTGGGGAACAGTTGTGAATTCAAATGTTTTAAATTATTTGTTTACTTCATGACAAGAAATTTTGTTTAAAATTATCGGTACTGGCTTTTATTTATTTTAAAGAGATGCAGTGATTTTGTCATCCCAAAGGGAATGAGATTAAATCTCACTGTGCAAACACACAGTTTGAATAACTACTTGCCCATAAACCTTGGCTGTGTGATTCCATTGGCTGTCTCAATTAAGCCCTTACATCTAGCACTATTGCCCATGGCATTAGATTTAACATACAAACATGATAAAGGTCTTAGTTGTGGTTCATTATTTTTGGGTATTCTTTTCCCTCCAGTGCATTTAGTTCTCTCAACCTTGACACGCAGTCGTTAATTTGGCATTATCTTTTGGTTCCTGTTTTTGATTTTTTGAGGTGTGTGGAAGGGCCTTGGTACTCCTTTTTTTATTTTTTAATTTCAAAATATCATGTTTCCCATTCAGGAGTTGGAGAAGAAGTTTAGCCAGACTGGGGCCTACAAGAACCTCAAGTCCATGCTTTCTAAGAAGAATGATCAGATCAAGGACTTGAGGTCACGACTACGGAAATATGAACCCGATGACTAGTAAAACTCAGCGATTCGGTCCAAAGCAGGGGTAGAATTTCCATTCTCTTGACATTTAGGGGTGTGACGGTACCACTACTCTGAATAGTTTATTATTTTATGTCATTTAGGTCACCATATAGTGTGCATAATGAGACATACATGTGTCATGCACTCAAGGTTCCTGTAGTCAGGAAAGCCGTTGGAAGTAAAGATTGATCGGAGGCAATGCCGTTACTGCAGTGTTGCGCCACTCATGCAGGTGTTTTTAAACTTGAGGCGTACGTGCATTTTGGCAAGGCATAACTTGCTATTAGACGAAAGGACCTGCAAGGCGTTTGTTCCAATGCAGTCCATGCATGTATAATGGCATCTAATTCTGGTCATCAACTTATTATAGGTATTGAACGTATTCATGCATGAGTTGTCCACATGCTGTGCATGAGTGTTGAATTTCATCTTCCTGATATTTGCAACCCCTTTTCAACTTGACCTGCTCATTTGTTCTCAAGTTTCACTTGTAGCTCCCTCTTATAAATATTTTTTTACAGTCAATCCGTGTTCCCATTGGACTTTTTTGGGGTCCAAACACGGACGTATGTAAAAAACCAGGACCTGCAACGCCTTTGTATGAAATAGAAGCCAACCAGCAGCCATTTCACCGAGCCGAATACAAATGCGCAGGTTGGCTCGCTTCAACTGACGCCAGGGAGAACTAAGGCGGGCATTGCCGGGCAAGTTTTGTATTCGGCTCGGTAAAATGGCCGCTAGTGGATTCAGTGATCTCTGTAAGCTGATTAAGGGCATTACCAGTCCAGAATTTTTTGTATATGGGTCCAAATGGAAAGAGCCAAAAGATGCATGCTGCAGGCAATCATGGTAATGTTTCTGCGCAGGCAAGGAAGAACAAGTCAGGTGGGAACACGGCTTTAGAATATTTATCGTTCAGAGCTTTGTTCCTCTGGGTCCAAATTCTTTTATTTCATGTAAAGTCTAGCCCTAACTGTACCAAATCCTTTATTTCAAAATATGATGTTACATACACGCTGGGGGTTAGGGTTAATCAGACGGCAGCACCATGGCTTTTTGAAGTTGCATTTTTTTTGGCATCTCACAGTGTTTCACTAGATCAGTGTTCCCTTCTTTTAATTACCAATTCAGGGTTAACAGGAACATTAAATCAGGGCACTTCAGGGAAAGGAAGAAGTGGCAGGATTGTGTCTTCATTTGTATCATTTGGGAAGCCATGACTGTTCCTTGATATATCCCCGGTGTGAAATGGCAAAGAGACAAAATATGTAGGAAACAGTTAGTTGAGTGGATAGATCAAACTTTGAAATAAAGGTCCAAAACGTGAATATGGTATCCCTGGCAAAGCCCCCTCTCTGACTTGTAGAAAATATTCACAACCATTCTTTCTATCTTGGTTAAAACATCATAGCTTTAAAAAAAAATGTTTTTTTTTTAAATGAAGGAGACAGAATATCCATCCCTGAGTATTCTGATGTTCATGTTTGGATTAAAAAAATGTAGGATTGATTTGTGTACACGTGAAGAAGTTGGATTTGTGTGTACATGAACTGCTTACAGAATGTTCAGCATTTACAAAACAGCTGGTGCGTGTTGCATGTTTGCCTTTCAATAGATCCAACACATGTGTGGAACTAAGAACCTTAAACGTACAAACAAGTGTTCAGAAAAAAAAACTTTTTAAGTGAAAATATTCTCCTCGTAGGGCAAAACGTGAGGTGTATTTCATTTTCGTTCTTTCTAAAGAGCATGCGAAGAGCCCCAAAATGTAGCCTCACCTCTCAGAAGGGCCATTAGAGAAAATGCGTCCATTACCTCCCTCACCCACAAGTCTTCACCCCCCATCCAGAAAAGGTGGTTTTGGACCCTTGTCCGCATTAATACATGCGTTAGATAAGACCTCAGAATAGTGCTCATTTGTCTTTGAGTTGCCGCTTAAAGCTTTCAACATTTTACCTAGGACCATCAGTTGTGACCAAAGAGTTTGAATATTTGTAAGAATTAGAATTAGATCTAATAATAAAACAAATTGCTTGTACATGTGGGTTGCTCTGCTATTTAAAATGGTGGCGGGCAGTTAGTAATTCTTTCCCGAGTAGGGAACAGTTTTGTTTGGTCTTACAATAGGCATCTCAACAGTTGCAAAAATCAACTGTAGAAAACTTTCAGTGACCATAATTTTGGCAAAAAGTAGGCTACAAAGTCATCTTAATACCAGGTGGCAACCATCACAAAAAGCATCACAAATTAATGACTCTTGATAAAATTATCGTAGCATGTGCCTTGTCATGATATGTATCATATTGAGTTCATGTGATTAATCCCACCCAGTTGTTTATTTCAGATGTAAATTTGAGCCAAATAGTTGTCGTTCAGTATGCCACCCACAGAAATATTCAAAGTCCAGGTAGTAGACTGCTTTTTTTCTCTTTTCTATCGCTTGGTCTATCTTTATGGCAGTACTGAATATGTATCTGTGGTGTTAAGTTGTCAAAGCAATTAGTACTATGAAAGTAAGTATACGTATTAATCTTATTGTGGTAACGGATTGCTGGCTACTTCAAGTTTGTACAGAAATTGTCAATTTATTATACACTAAATAAACCTATGTATTTTGTCCAGGCAACTTAATTTGTGGACTCCATTTAATTTCTTTGAACAATTTGGTTTGTGAGCTGACTTGCTTTCCATTGCGGGGGTGAGATTTGGCAGCTTTTTAATTGATTTCAGCTTTTTTGTTTTGGATTTCAGCTTTGTTTTCCTCACTAGCTGTATACAAAGGTATTGGAGGTTTTCACAGTTTAGTTCTGTGTTTTCTCCGCTGTTTTTAGCTATTTATTGATCAATCTCATCTCTGCCATTGGCTGGCTGACTGACTTGCAGTCTGGTACGCATGGCTGGTTCAAGTACCGGCTGGATACGTTGCTGTAGCAAGCTTCTGCAGTGATTGGCTGGGCTGCCTGGCTACAGGTCAGCTGATCAGTTGGCTGTGCGGGCTGCCCCATTGAGTGATAGCTAGCTGGCCCTGGATGATGGCAAGTTGATGTTAATGCTGTTGTCTGGCAGGCTGTGACTGCCTGGTTTCTGGGTGGAGTATGGCAATACATGTAGCTTGCTTTCAGTTTGCTGCTATTGTCTGGCTGACGGGCTTTGTAGGCAGGACGGCAGGCCGCGGCGGCTGGTTGGGTTGGTAGCTAGGGGCTGGCAACAGGATGAACGGCTGGCTGGCCGGCCTGACTGGCCGGGGCTGCCTGGTTTCTGGATGGAGCCTGGTCATAAACTCAGTTAGTTGGAATTACTGGCTGGCTATTTGGCTAATTACTCAAAAGATTGCTTTCTGGCAGAGACATACAGAGTTTAAAGAATGAACAAAAACGAAAAGATCATTAGGGATTTTGCTACTACACAAATCGAAATATACTTCAACCAACTAAAGGAACTACTGTAAATGGGTAAATGAAAATAGAGTACCACCGAAAGATTACTCAACTTTAGCTATATACACTGTTAAAAAATACTGAAGTAATAAGATACACAACCCCAATTTAGCCATACACTGTACATGCATCTGCCGACGGTGCGCGCGATGACCGCCATCCCGCATCCGCCCCGCATTCCAATTTTCCGGGGAAGGTGGTGGGTTGGGTTTGGGACATCCTTGCCCCCCCTCCCGACCCTTAGCTATGTGCTACTGTACTTAATGCCCCCTCTGCGTCCTTGGAACATTTTTGGAAGAAAGTAACAGCAAACATGGTGAACTTAATTTATGGCTAGCCTTTAAGTTCTTGGATTATTTTATCTTTTATGACGCTCGATCCCTTTTTTTTTCAGTCCATAAAATGTATATACCGCCCTCTTTTGATTGCATAAACAAAAAATTACTCGCGCGCCCCGCAGACGGTATATGGTCCCCGCCTCTATGCACGTTTATAATTCATGTGTGGTTCGGCTTCCAGACTGCAGGAAATATGTGTAGTGTGGCAGTACAGGAATAATTCTTGTGATTCAACGAAAGATGATGACGGAAGAATTCGTCACAAATTGCGGCCCTTTCCCATTGTGCGACTTGTGTCGTTTTTTCACGAAAAGATGGGATTTGTCTTTCTTCTAGAAAGGTAGGTTGATGTAGAAGGTGTTCCATCATTTGGGGAAATGTGGCAAGATACATCGATCCTGTCTACGATATGCCCACATTTCGTCAAGTTTGTTATTTGGAATTTGTTAACACATTAGACATGTTAGAAATGGACCACTTGTGATTTTGTGCATGTTTTTCCTTTGAAACAACAAAATTTGGAAATATTTGAAAAGTTGATATGATGGACAATTAATGTGTAATAACTTACAGTTAATCAAAGCGAATTTGACGTCACGAAAAATGCCACATTTCCCCCGAGTCGAAATGTCTATTTCTAGGCCTAGGCTAGCCCCACTACTCACTAGTACAGTGTGGCATGGACTCTCCTGATCCATCCTTGGCCACACATCCGTATACGCAATTTCGTGTCGGCGTTCTGAACATTTTCGGCGCACCCACTTATCATCGTGGGCGCAATTTCTTTTGCATACGAACATGATCCTTGACCTTTCCGTTTTCTAAAAACCATTTATTGAATGATTTCACTCACGTTATTCAGGTATTTTCCAGTCTTTTTACCTTTATCCATTCAATCTAACGGGCTCACTCTCACAGTCGCCATCTTTAAAATAAGGTCGTTGAACATTACGTCACTTGACCCCTCATCGTCTTGACGGATCTTCCATGTCAAGACATCTAAACTGCTGCCAAAGTTTTGGAAGAGCCCATTGGTACATGTAGTATCTTATCGCTCAGTCCGTATATTACATATGTCTTGACATGGAACAGCCGTTGAGACGATGAAGGGTCAAGTGATGTATTGTTCAACGATCTTATTTTAAAGATGGCAACTGTGAGAGTGAGCCCGTTAGATTGAATGGATAAGGGCAAAATGACCAGAAATGCCTCAATAACGTGAATGAAATTATTCAATAAATAGTTTTTAGAAAGCGGAAAGGTCAAGGATCATGTTCGTATGCAAAAGAAATTGCGCCCACGATGATAAGTGGGTGTGCCGAAAATGTTCAGTACGCCGACACGAAATTGCGCATACGGATGTGTGGCTAAGGATGGATCGGGAGTGAGAGTCCGTGCCACACTAGTGGGGCTAGGCCTAGGCTACATGTTTTTCCTGGACCAGGGTTTAGCTTGTCTTTTGCAAATTCGCAACACAAACATGATGAATTATTAGGCCTAACGTTACATTTGATCCGATGTCACAATTTTGGGTTCGTGTTCACTTTGCACCAAGTTCATGTATTAGGTCTGATGGTCTGATTGGTTTTCAACACAATACATGTAGGCCTACATGTAGCATGTGTAGGGCCTAGGCCTAATGTCAGTGATGGTATAGGCCTACCGGTAATTGACCTGGCAACTATACGGTCATGGACGTAAGGCCTGTTGTTACGGTAATCATGGGTGGATGCCTAATTTCAAGATGACAACTTTCATGACGTTTTGACTTGAAGGCCTAACGTTACATGTACCGGTATGTCATGTATGTCTGGGTTTGGTAACACGAAGAGTCGTGTTGTTTTGCATTGATCCCATCTAAGCTTAGCACCGCTGACTAACATTCCGTTATTTTTTACTCTTCAATAAGCTGCAAGCCATGTGTGCAGAAGATTAACAGGGTGTTTTAAACTGGTGGAAATTTTACCTGTGCCTTGAGTACCGATGGTGCGCAGTGGATTGCTCACTACGTTCAGTTGATCTTTTGCCACAAGCTGTCAATCCTTCACCAACTGATCACCTTGCCATTGTTATTCTCAGTAGTGGAACATCGCTTTTGAAAACAGGAGTGATTCTTGTAATGGAGTGTCGTGTGAATCATCGCTGCTCGGGCAGGCACACATCAAGAATATAAAATACATTCATGTACATGTCTCGATGTTTGACTGGATCCGGAGAATTGGGTTTTTTTTGCCATCAGTTAGGCCCCTCCCTAAATCTGCTTCCAGTTACCCAACTGATTCTTTATTTTGAAAGGCATGCCACCATAGGCAACACTATTTTTATCGTGACTTTCTCTTTGGGTCACATCAAGCACTGGGATTGTGATTTTGTTCTGAGTTAAAGAACAAATGGCTAGGAACAGAAGTGTACATGTAAGAGTGGGCCCCCCCATTTTGAAACTGCCCATGGCATAATCTCTGGTTGTGCAGTTGACACTGGTTGAAGAAAGATGGTTCGGTAAAGTCTTCCATGTACATGTATGTGATTAGGACAACCCAGAATGACTACAATGCTGGCTACATGTAGTTCCTGCAGTGTACACATCAATTGGAGGGTTGAAAATATTTGAAGTCCAATGCAGGTTCTCCATGGTTATGCAGATACGAACCAATACATGTACACCATATACATGTACTTACATCATGTACATGTACATGTATGTATGTATGTATGGGGGGTGCGGCGGGGGGGGGAATACACGTGCATGCTGTGGTGTAAAGCCAGAAAAAAAGGAGCTAGACCAGTCTGCAGATCCCGGACTTCATTTTCCTTTGAAAAACTCCCCCAGTTCCACTGCAAGACCAGTCCGTGTAAAATGGATCTTGGGCTTTACATGTACCGGTACATGTACATGTATTTCCCTGAAAGATGTTCTTCCATTGGTACCGGTACATTATTCATACCATATGAATTATGCTGATTGTGGGAGGTTAGTCAAGTGTGTGTCTGTATCCACAAAGCTGGCTACAAAGTGGGATTGGTGAGTGAGTGTTCTGTCATTGTGTGTTAGTGCAAGAATATGAAGTATGAATATTACTGTTGAGTCGAAAATTGAATGACCAAAATTCCACCCGAAGAAAAAATTGGAGATTTCTTGTTATTTTCAGGCCTATAGTGCATGTGAATGCTCATTGAAGCTTGATGAGTAATATGAAGGCTCATTGTAACCATGTTCTTAGATTAAAGAAACTTCCCATGTGTTTTTGCCACGTACATGTACCGGTGCCGAGCCAAGAATGCCGTGGCAGTTCAGTAGACAGGACGTAGGAGGGTTAGTCATTTTGTGGAACCTAGTCACAGTGTTGGATAGCTCCTGACCGAACTCGGTAACGGCTTTGTAAAAAAAAAAAGAAAAGAAGAAACCATCCAGCTGACATTTTCACCATGGATTCTGTGTGTGTGTCCTTCATTCGTTTGCACACATAAATGTTCATGTTTAATCTTGCATATAAAAATAGATATTCATGATTTCATATTTACTGATTGATGGTAACCCCTTGTACAGGTGGATGTGCCATGTCTGTTAATCTATTTGTACTGACAGAGGCTTAACTGTTGTGAGAAAACATGAAAATTAATTATACCAACTACCGTCCATGTACACGTATGTGGGTCTTTCTTTTAAATAGGGAGCGAAACGTGACATTGTGGTCAAAATTTCAAAATTGTGTAAACAAATTCAAAACTTGCTGATATGAAATTGATAATACCGTACATGAACATTCATGCAATAATGTAAATGATTTTTGCTTTGAATAACTACTTGATGTGTACAGAATCAATTTGTGCAGTGGTGCTGCAAATTACCGGTATTTGACGTGTAACAGAGAAACCAAATATGATGATGCTATGCATGTCATATTTGGTTAGTAAAGGTTTCTTTTCAACTGTTGCCCATTTTGTTTTGTATACATACCATTTATTCTTATCACAAGTTGTTTTTTTCTAGATAGGGTTTCAGGTGGCATAAAAATGGGCAAACATTTTCCCCCTAAATTATCTTTTTGGCTATTTTCGAATTGTTTTGCAAAGTTTCGTTTGATTAAACTCAAAGTTGTTTGAGTAGCAAATATATGGCACAGCTCATAGGCATGCAAGCCATTTAGCTTGTGCAGCTTTGCCAGAAACATTAAGTGATTTGAAGTTTTTAGTTTAAAGAGCTTTATGACTCATTTCACGTGTAACAGAGAAACCGTTTTATTTGTTTTGCCAGTGGTATGAAATTTCTTTTGAAACAGGTCATCAAAAATGTCACACAGAATACGGAAACACAGTGTGAAACGATGAGGTTTTTCCTTTGCACTTACATGTATTGTGTAAATCAACATTTTCTAATATCAACACATATTGACAATACATACATGTATGAAAATTAAACGGGAAAGTGAAACTGGTCTTGCTTTAAATTTTCACGATAATTGTGATGTCCCTGCAATACACATTGGCCCCCATATTAAAAGAAAGACCCATATGTAAGTACTTGTATGTACATGTTCATTACTGTACATTTGCCTGTACTTTCAGTTTGGGTTGACTTTCATTGTTGTGGTGGCATTATGTATGTACATGTACATGTACAGAAAAGCATTTTCTTTATTGGGTTTCAGGGGACAAAAACCCGCATCAATTGTGACATTCATGTATGGAAGCCATCTGTGTTTTATTTGACTGTGCTTCTGAACTGCATAAAATTGTTTGCAAGGTCAGATGCGTATGGTACCCTACCCTAGGTGTAGTTGTTAACTTCCTGCTGACCTTCAGTCTCGTCACCTTTGACATTGTACAATCTACATGTAGGGTGTACTGTACAGGTGTAGCATTTATATTGTACTTGTATGGTGATGTCATACATCAACTTGTAGGGACTGCCAAGGACATGCCTATAAACATGTTCGCATGCACCGTATGCGTGTAAAGACAGCCATGGAATACAGTTCACGGACAAGTACGGTGTATGTACTGATTTATTTCCTGCACAGATTTTGCCTCTTTCTTTTAATTTGCCTCAAGATTTTAAAACTAAGATATGAATGATTGTCAAGGTTTGAACTGTCATTTCTCAGCGTCCCAAGACTCTTTGTGTACATATTGCCAAGTTCTTACTCCTTCATGCTTCATATTGACGGTGATTACATGCACATATTCTTTGAACCTTTATAACGATTTCTTCAATCCTTTTTTCTTTAATTGAACTGTTGAATACAAAAAGATTCTCCCTACCTGCCTAATTTTGCACAATAGATATGTTGAAGGTTTTACTTTATTGCAGCAATAATTACATGTAAGGTACATGTACACACATGTACATGCGTATGTAAACATGTCTGATTAGTGTTTTATATACATTTTAAAACTCAGTCACATTTGCAAAATGTCAAAAATATAGAACGATTATTTAGATATTGAGGATGTTTTTCTTCAAATCGTGTGCCACTGTGAAAATTAATATCCGTTTCAAAACTATTTGTTAGAAAATCAGTTATTTTCTTCAGTGAGATTTGATGATGAATTCCAGTGAGTGCTTTAATTAATCACTCTACATACATGTATGCGCATAACTTGTAGCAACATGTGGCACATCATTGCACATGTCCTTGGTGCTGCTGAAAATTGGAATCAATTCTAAGCAGAATCCCCGGAAAGAATCAGAGTTGTTTCTGAAAATGCTGGATTCACCACCCTCCAATCACCATCTTCCTGAACATGATCAGGTCTTTTCTTCACACGTCACGTACATGTATAGTACTGGAAGTGCCATGCAAATATCACATTTGTCCACGACCATTCTGCATATTGCAGTCACTCATGAAATCAGTGTGAAAAATTGTGAAAGCTGCAGACTCTTTCTTCTTTTTTTTAAAGGTCTCATTAACTGGCAGGTAACATCAGCGTCTGTTCCATCTCAGCTACCGGTAGCCTTTTGTGTCCCCATAGTAACGCATCTTTGGCCCCAGCATGGAGTTTTACTCTAACAACCCGGTCATGGCCGTGGCATCCTGCCTGCCAGATAGTGGAGGTGAGGTACTGGACCCAGGAAGTCAGGCCGGTCCATGCTCAACCAGTGATACCAGAGAGGGTGCTGTAATGGAGTCAGATACAGGTGAGAAATCTCTTCCTGTCTTACAAGACTGAGTTCAAGAGCTCCACTTGACCTGAGATGAGAACACATGCTTTTCGTTTACCTGTTTGCAAACTTTTGGGGAATAAAGGCCATAATCCTTGGCTCTGTGGGGCACTTTTTGAAAGGGAAGTAAACTCTGACATTTCAAAAGGGGGAAGCTTCCATGAGATGCAGAGACTAGCCTCCTCTCAGAACTGGCAATAAAACCATTTTTCCATAGGAAACCATATCATGTATCCCCAGATGTGTCATAGAATTTTTTGCTTCCGTTTTGGTACCTTCCTGTGTGCGGACACTTGTTTTACATGTTTTACAGTAAGTGAATTGTAGCCATAAATGTCACCGGCTTTATTGCCAAAACTAATAATTTGATCCTTCCAGTTGTAACAGCTTTACTACTTTACAGGTGTACTTGAAACTGATGAAAGTCTGGATCTGTGTAGTCCCCACAATGAAGATGAAGATCTAGACATTTCACCCGTCATCTCAGAGCCTCTAGTCCGTCCACCCCAGTCCGTCCTCATGCAAGGGCACCTAAGAGAAATTGAACAGGCAGCAGAGAGTGCCGTGGCCTGCCAGCTGTTCTCTGATGCTGGCTCCAGTCACCTCCGCTTCAGAGAGGGCCAGCCGAAGCACGGTGAGGTTGTTTGTCTGGGTACTACCCCCACCGCGGCATCCCCCGTTTCGCCCGTACTAATATCGGAGAGTGGCGATTACAATATGATGTCGGTGAGCAACTCGCCAGTGCCACCCTTGGAAAACGAGAGCTACAGCGACTTTTCAGACGAGCCTTTACCAGGCCTGGCCTCCCGGCAGCGTTACAAGCCCTTCAAGCCCAAGATGCTGGGTAGTGGTGGGGACGGAATGTTGGGCAGGGCCAGCGGCGATGCCGATCTGGAGAGAGTGAGCAATCATTCTGTCAGCCCATCAGGGGCGTGGCTAGCTCCGGGAGGCGACGCCCGTCCCAGTTCGCCAGAGGGTCAGGGCTTCCAGCCGTACCGCAGGCCACACCCGAATGTGGTGTCCAACAAGAAGCAGCGGCTTCACAGCAACTCGGGCCCGGGTTCCTCCTCCTTCAGCGTAAGCGAGAACTCTGCCTTCGAGTCCCGCAGCCACATCTTTCCAGACAATGATGGGGAAGATCCTGAAGAGCCCCACAGCTTGTCCAACAACCACCACTGCTTGACCTTCGACCCCGCGGATCCCGAGCTGGTGGACATTGACCTGACCCTCAGGGAGAGAGACTCCTCAGACCTGGAGGACCAAGAAGACCCATGGGCCAGTCCGGGCACCAGTCTGTCAGTCGCCCACGGCTCTGCGACTCCGACCTTCTCCAGTACAGACACAGGGCCTGCTCCAAGCTGTGGAGACTACTCCGATTCAGATATTGATGTTGTCAGCATCACCGAATTCGATGGGTCTGGCCAGGCTAATAACCCGTCCATCATCCAAGATGTGGCATGGGATGATCCACTCCTACCCTTGTCAGGAGCTCTGGACTTCATCCCTCCCTATGATGATCCTTTACCAGGTCCCAGTGGCATCACAAGGCCCCAGAATAATGAGACAGTGGACTTGGTGGAGTCGTCTGACTCAGATGAGGATAGTGATGATTGCCAAGATGATCTCAAACTGGAAGAAAGTCTTGAGGAGGCAGATGATGATGTTGAAGTGGTGTCAGTGGACATGGGCTCCAGGGGCGATCGGTGAGTCATTTGCCAACTTTCCTCTTGTCTGCAGTAGTTTAGCCAACATTTGAAAACACAAATTTTCCCACAAATGGATGTCCTCATTGTAAAGGGGGTTCATTTTTCAGACAAAGTAAGGCGTCCAAAATGGCTCAGACACCCTTCCGGCTAGAGACATTGATTAGAACTTGGTTAATAAGTTGGGAGTTTCTTCATACTTCTTCCGAAACAGCTGGGCTGCTCCGGCCGATAACATGCGCACTAGGAAGATGAGTGGAGGTGCCAAGCACCCTCTGGTGAAGGGACGAAGGAACAAACGCCCACTGTCTCCAGTCATTGTGGATCTGACTGAATCTGACGGTGGTAAGCACACATTTGCTTGATCCGCAGGAACGTGCATGTAGGAGGCACTTGCTTGTTTTGAAATGCATCAAGAAGATGTTGAGAACCATATCTGCCAACCGTTCTGATTGAATCAGGACTATCCCAATTTTGAAGTTCTCTGACCGCAAAAAAAAAAGTTTTGTCAATAAACAGAAGTGGTAAGCACTGGTGAAATTTTGTTGGACTTGTAATTTGTTGTTTTTCTAGAAACTCAGTCACCCAGTAATCTGCAGCAAGACACCATTCCTGATACGACCTTACCAGAGCCGCCCTCTGACGACCCGAACCCCCAGCCCCAACCTCCTTCCCAAGCCAAGCCACTCCCACCCTGCAACAGCTGCCGTCGGGCCAGTCCCCCACCTGCTCTGTCTCCGGAGGCCACGGCCCCGCTTCATCATCTACCCCGTTATCACCACCACCACCATCACCACCACCATGGTCAGCACCACCACCACCCTCGCCGCTCCTGCATGCATGAGGCCGTCGTGCCGTGCGCCCCCCAGCTGCACCACTCAGGCTGCCTGTACCTAAGCGGTCAAGGGGCCTGCACCTGCTACCCCTTGAGGGCTCAGCTGCAGACGGGGAGCCCGTCAGCTGCAGAACATGGCTGCAATCGAGACCAGGAGGAATCGGCAACCGACCAGAAATCCGCCATGGGAGTAAGTGCATTTCATGCTTACACCTTGCCCCTTGCTCTATAAACTAATGAACATCCATCCCCGTGCGTTAAATTAGGCCTAAAAGCCGATTGGACAAACACCAACGCAATCAATTTGTTCTGCCACTATCAGCTTTTGATCGACCCTTTGATGGAAGCACGCATGGCACCCCGGATATTGGTAACATATAAAAAGAACAGTGCCATTGGCGAAGCCACAAGTGCCTCTACCATGTCACAGAGCTTATCAGTGTGTATTAATTGAAGTTATGTGAGTCATGTTTTGCATACTTTGCTCATGTTAAGGGTGTTAACATGACCTTTGTGTGTGGCACACTCAGGCGCTGTATCATGTGGGATGGTTATGAACAATTCAAATGCCGTCTCTTCCTGTACTTGATTTCTGCGCCTAGCACATGCATGCCCAACTGCTCCATGGTAATTTGCCATCATTCCGGGTGCACTCGGAGGTGTTGACACTGTTTCTATCCAATTATCAAATGAAAGCTCAGTGATACCAGCTTCTATAGTTAGCACATGTGATGTCACATCGTCTAAACCAATGCCAGTTATTCTACATGTTTGGTGGTCAATATCCACAGCATGCAGTGTACATGTATTACGTGTGAGAATTTCCCTACCAGAAAGGAAAACGCCTTGTCTACGAGATCATAAAAGTGCTTGTGGCTTGAATACTTGCCCCGGTCTTATTGTGTGTTGATTGTGAATGTAAGCATCCCTTGTGCTGTGTGCTTCTTGAACGAAGGCTACTTTTGTCAGGTTTCATGAGAAGTCGCTCTTACATGCCGGTAGCACAAAAGCCAGATAAAAGCAACAGGATTTCATTTTGGAGACTTTTACCTTTTATATCCTTTGGCTTTGGAGGTTATGTCTGGCCACATCTGTTTTTGGTCAGACAAATACCAAATTTGGTTGGAAAATCTAATTTTTTATGTTTCTGCTTGCATACCATTGCATATTGAAGAGCAGCTTGGAACTTCCTGATGTGTAGAATCCATTGACAGATAATTCTACCAATTATCTCATCTGTAGGTTATGTTCTGTAGACCTGTTGTTTCCTGTGTCAAAGCCATGTTTTGTGACAGACACAGACATCAACTCATGACTAGCTGCCACGGTAAAGCAATGGAAATTTCAACTGAAAAACTCTAACTTTTCTGCAGAAACTGGCATCTGTGGGGAAGCAGCAGCCAAGACCGAAATCCAAGGAGAAGAAAGAGACGGTACCCGTGCCAGCTGACCCGACCCCTGACCCTCAGAGGTCGTCACTGGCCAGCGAGCTCCGCAGCCATCTCAGTCAGCTCAGTCGACAAGGCCACAGTGAAGAATGCCGGGCTCACCATCACCACGGGCATACTCACCCGCCCACCTGCTCAGTTCGAGTCCAGCAAAGTAAAAAAAATAATTGTGTAGATTTTTTTTTCTTCAGTTTTTAGGCTCTTCAACCCTAACCTTTCCCAATCACACAGAATTAAACAGTAGTAAAGTGTTTAATTCTGTGGGGAATAGGTCTGTT
>NW_019091379.1:191535-256366 GCF_001949145.1 Acanthaster planci | reverse complement strand
CCTTGAGACTTTGAGTACAGAAAAATAAAGATGCCATACGCTCTGGAGATTCTTCACATTTTATAAAAGGCAAAGATTCAATTTTGAATTGACCATCAGCCTCATTTTTGTGTTTTAAGTGGAATTTCAATTTCCATTTACTGGAGAGTGAAACTATTGAAAAACTTTGAAGCATCAGACCTAAAGGACAAATGTTCATAAAGTACGCACCTGTCGCTGGTTTGGTGGTGTGAGGCAGAAGGGCACTCAGGCTTTTGGTTTAATAACATTCGCATTGTATCAACTTGCTGTAATGAGCTCTTGTGCAGGGTTGCAGACCAATGTTGTTGAGGGAATGCATAGAGATAGAGACTTAAGTGGTGGCTGTTTCTCTCGCCACACTTCACTCGAGTAAGATTTTTATGTTTTCCCAATTTTAGATGGAACTCTAGTCAAAGTCAATGTTGTCTCAAATACACCTAACTTACCACTTGTCATGTATTAACCTTTTTTTCCTAACCCTCAAAGTGCTTGGTTATTTTGGTTCATCTCACAGTCGAAGGGCGGGTGGATTTCCCTAAGGAACTTGTGGTGATATCGCAAAAAAGTCAAGGGGGGGGGGAATGGATTCCACCCCCCCTCCAGCTCTTTTACAGTTAATGCCATTATAATGTCTTTTCTCTTTTTTAAGTATGTGAAAGTCTTTTGATGTTGTTAGTGTAGTTTGACTGCAATTAAGCTTTTGGCTGCTATGGTTGAACGATCAAGTCAAATCCAAACACTGAAACATCTTGGATCGGTTTGTGTCTGGTTGATCATAATATATCTCAGTCTAATAAGCGTTACTTTAAGTCCTCAATATTTTGACTTATTACATCCAATTTGGGTCTGTGACGATACTTTCCTCTTCTTTATCCTGACAGTGATGGTAGTGAGCCCATGGCCGTACCGCCTCCCTTCCTGGACAGTGGTTTCTCCCCCCAACATCGCCACCTACATCATCACCTTCACCATTACCATCACACGGCCCCACCACCACCACCACCCCAGCAGCGGAACACCGCCGGCATCCACCCAGCCTTCTATGGCAGCTATGTGAGTTTACATTTGTCAGTATGAACAAGCTTCCTTGGCATTCCAAGAGTGCATGCCCAGAAAAAAAGTGGGTCCAAGGTCATTAAGGAACAGCAGTACATGCGCAAAGTGTCTGCCCTATCAGTGCGCCCATACATCGACTCCCATGCATGTTTTACTCTCGAATGACCCTTTTTTTTTAAATTGCCAAATTGCTAGCTACACTTAGAAATGTCATGACACAGTGAATGGTTGTCTGGCATTTGGGAGGGGAGGGGGAATTCTGCCAAAGACCAGCCAAGTTCTGTAGCTGTGGTCCTATCCTAATCAATGCGGATTACCGGGGAAGTTCAGCAGTTGACCAAAGTCAACTTTCCATTTTGTCCACAGCCCGGCATGGCTGATTTGCCACCCCTGACAGCTCACCCATTCTACCGTGCCTACCGTGTGCCGCTCATGCGCAGGATGGGAATGCGCGGCCCCATGTATGAGGTAAGGTACACGGTTCATTACTGACGCCTGATCATTCATTCCACCGAGATCCATTTGAAGAAAAGCTTTCCAACAGGTCTCAAAGAGGGAGGGTCGGAATCGTTAGTGAATTGTCCCAGCAATTGGAGCGGAACTGTACGCAGATTAAAAGTTAGGAAGAAATGATGCACTGCGAAGCTAAAAATGAGGATTTAACTTTCCACTTCAACTGGCATTGCAAATTTCAAAATCACTGATTTGTGGTAAATTGCATAATTTTGTTGAAGTAATGGCAGTTTTGGGAACGATTCTGCAGTTTGGATAAAAGTCAAGTCAGATTTCCTTTAAATTTTAACCCATCGGTGTTTCCATTAAGAGTTATTCTATATTCTTTTTTCTTTTCTAAGGAATTGGTGCAGTTGAGTGAGCGGATGGGTCAAGTCAACCGTGGAGCTAGTCGTATGACCATCGAGAGAAACACCTTTCCCCACAAGTATCACAAGGTAATTAAGGATGCCTTCGTCGCTGTCCGTTGGATTAGATTGCGACTTGGCTTGAGACTAGTTGACTTGCTGCTGACTTTTTAGGACATTGTGATAGTTCTGGTTTCATTGCGTTGCCATTTCTCCAACAGCGAAAGCGTTCTGCTGCAGAGAGCTCCCCTGGCGAGGCCGAAAGTTCATCAGAGGATGCCCAAAATGGAGCCAAATCAGAGGCGGAATGTAAGAAGCCTCCAAATAACGATAACGATGAAGAGAAATGCACCATCTGCCTGTCTTACTTTGAAGAGGACGAAGATGTGCGGTGAGTTGAAATGGCTTGAGTTTGTTTCATTTATGGGAATAAATATACTTTCAATTCACAATGTTTGATTTGCAGTAAGATCAGAATGCCACACAGGGGTAGCATATTCTAAACCTAGACAAACGTAAGTAATAAAAATTGTCAAAAGATCTTTCCTAGGAACTCCAAATTTGTTGAGACCACTAAGAATATGAAGGTGTCTACTACTTTAAGCAACCATTTCCTGAACTAGAGCGCCCCATTTCAGGTTATTCTGAATCCAAACACCGTTGCGACATCAAGTAAATTATTGCCAATTATCAAAGATGGCAGGCTAGGTGCACTTTTTCCAAAATAAAATTGCGTATTAATCTCAGAGTTTTGCCCTGCCCGACATGTATTTTAACACCGTATACTCAGTGTATGCCCCCTGAAGGCTTGTGAAAAAAACCACAAGCGTACTCAGGTGGAAGAATTGCATGGTCTTGCATTTAGATGGGTTAAGCATAAGTTTATTCATCTCAGACCAATAAAGCAAACCATCACTGTTGTTTTGCTTAAGAAAATTCATTGAGGGAAAACTCAGGGAATTTTTTTACGTGACATGCTAGGAACCCCGACCTCAGCAAGACTATGCCTCAACATCAACAACACACTTGGTCCAACCTCGCAACCTTGAGTAAAGCATTCAGGTCCCATTCCTGTGAAACCTGATCGGACTTGCTGCTGTGTTGAAATCCCAGGCAGTCACAAGTTGTTCTGGCTTGCAGTTCAGTGGACCTCAAATCAGTGTCCATAGGTCTTTACCCGAGGATTAAATGGGGTTCAAAGCAGAGCCCATCACATTTGAAGAGGGGGACACTATAAAATCAGGGACACTGTCATGCATGCCTGATTGATTGGGAACACCTTTTTTGTTCTTATGCATTTGTAGCCGCCTGCCTTGCATGCATCTGTTCCATGTTGAGTGCGTGGACCAGTGGCTGAGTACCAACAAGCGCTGTCCAATTTGCCGTGTCGATATCGAGACCAAGATGCCCAAGGATGCCACATGACTAGACGGGGAGGAGAAGCAACCTTGATGGGCGGAGCTTCCAACATCCCCCCAGCCTGGTTCCCTCTCCTGGTGGTAACAAGACATGCTTTTCAATTATACCAGCCCCAGTGCCCCAATAATGCTATTCACGAGCATCTCAGAAAATGCATGTATTTTGAAGTCATGGCTTCTGTTTTTTGTCGCGCATTTTCCCTGTATAGGCCACTGGGCCAGCACTGCAGATTTGACAAGCCCAATCGGAATTCTACAAGCCCATGTTTATTTAGATGCTACAGAATGTCACCCGTTCCTTTTTGTCGCGTTCCAGCCTCAGAAATTGCCATTCCCACTGTTCTATGTAAACTCACATTTTATTTTTGTCACATGATTATCACGTGACCATTTTGGCCCATCTTCACCCTGGTTTGGGTTACTGACATTTGGTCGAAATGCCTGCACGTTGCTTAGTCGGTGAATCTTTCACTCAGTGCATGACACACTTTTTCACAGTTCCAAGAACGCACTGCTAGGCAAAGACTCAAATGCACAATACTATTGTGTAATCAGTTATGGTTAGAAAAATTGGTAACGATGTGAAAGAGAATAGTGAATGCATATGCGATACCCCGAGCTCTGTCGTACACTTCACCTGTCAACTGATTGTGTGATGTTGTGCATATTGCGCACACACAAATGTGGACGTTCCTATTGTCCTTTTGTGCATACCTTAACCTTTTTTTTGGAAGGCCCCTAATATGTTTTGTACACGTTTGGCAATCGTGGACGTATCGGGAATCGTGGACGGTCATTAATTCTTTTGTTTAACGTCCACGATTGTTTGGGAACATCAGTGCACCTGTACATGTACTATCATGCTGGCAAAACACAAAATGTCAAAGTTAATCAGTTTGCTTATCTCAGCTGCACGGCCTGGAGTACTCTACACTTGTACCCTCTGGATAGAAATCAGCCGCAGATCGCATGCAGCCACTCCATGATGGGTTTCTCCATCCGTTGTGGACACCGTTTCTGTGTTTTCATGTCCCTTGCTTAAAGCAGCTCTTAAATATGAACAACACAATTACCAACATTTCTTGTCAGTTTCAACACTCGTGTACTCGGCTTTTGAACCTGTTTTTGTTTGGGTTTTTGATAACTTTGACAAATTGTTTTTTAATCAGATATTTTGAGATATGTTTCATGGAGATGAGAGTTTGAGAGAGCTCAATAGTTTCAGCTTTAAAAGTAACACACACACAAATCGTTTTTCGTTTTGTTTAAAATATCATCACATTGTATTATTTGTATAAGTGGAATCTAATGCATTAGCTGTCTAGTGTTCATGTTCCAGACAGAAAGTTTAGGGTCCTTTGAGGAAGCCCTGGGTGTTTCTTAAACCTCGATTACGTTTCTGTTGTTTTCTGTAAACTCCAAATAGGCCCCCCCCCACATTGGGCATATCGGCTTGATGTAGGACAAAACCCTGCCATAGGATAATTAAAGTAGTGCTTGTGACATTTCGCCAACATTTGGTTTGCGTTTGCACACTGAAAGTTGATGCCAATGGATCAAACATGCAGGATTTTTATGCACACTCAGCATATGGCCAGCACTGCCAGCAGTGAAGCCCAGAAAATGGGAGACCCCTGACGAAGCCCTAAACTCCATCAGGGCTCCAGGACAAATGGCAAAGCCCAAGCTTTGAGCTGAGCTGAGTTGTTTTAGACAATGAGTGCTCTCATTCACCCAACCTGCCTCTCCATCTATACTCACTCAGCAAACAACCTAAAATAGAAATATTACTCAGGATTTGTTCCGTTGCTTTCATTGTATGGTACTTAGTGTTTAATAATAAATGATGGTGAAGGGACTTCTCGAACAAAATGTAAAAAGGAAAGTAGACTTTTCATCAGTAAAAGAATTATATAAAATTATTGCAAGTACATGTACAAAAATAGCAGGAAGGAAATTGAGAAGTTGCTGAATTTTCTTACCAACTGAACTTACCAATAGATGTTTAGTCATACAAATGAAACCAGCCTGACATTTTAATCATTGGAGAATGTTACAAGTCATTTTGCTTGGAGAATGGTTACACTAAATTTGTCATTGAAATTAAAAGTTTTATCAATAATTTCTGAATTTTAAAAATCTTCCCAAAATGTAATTGCACCATACATGTTTTCAGAAAACACTGTTGATTTTGGTAAAAGTGAATGAGATTTCCATGACTCGGAATTACTGAAAAAAAAAATTGTTTTTGTTTGGAAACTCTTTCAAGGAACTGACATGAGTTTCTTTATCATTTGTTTCATTTGTGCCCCTTGTATATAAACGCTTCACCCACCACCGATTTCCTGTAAGCAAGAATCTCGTTAGTTCTAATATTTATTGTCCAAAGGTGTCTTGCAGCAAGACACCCAGAGGCTAATAGTTGGATTTGCATGATTGGATTAAAAAAATGTACGTTACAATTTGTGTCTCCTGGTAGGCTGGTACCTGCACTTTTGGAAAATGCTTAAGCTGTAGGTTTTACCTAATGTATTTGTAAAGGAATCAAAAAGAAACTGTGCATATTGCATCAACTAACACTCAGCCAGTGCAAGCTTTGCACTGAATTAATTTTGTAGAGTAGGTGCGGAAGGATTGATGAAATATTTTCCTGCAAAGATATTTAAGGTCTGGTGCACTTTCACAAAACTTGTGTGTTTCATCGCCATATTGGCTCCTCAATTTTTCCAACTACATGTACTAGTATACAAGTATCCAAAAGGAGCTTCCTTCCACTCATTTTGTGTTTCACAGTTGAAGTGTATTTTAAATATTTAAACAGATACGTCTGGAGTAGTTTTTGTACTACGTAACATAAATATACCTATGTCTATAAAGTATTGGATGTTTTATTTCAGGATGAAATGCTTTTCAAAATTTTCATTTGTTAGTGAAAGATTTACATGACACAGAAACTGTTGAATGTCAAGATTATGTACGACAGGGGCGAGATTGACCAATGATAAAAATAGCCGAAAGCAGCTGCAAAAAGGCATAAAAAAGCTGAACTGTGAAAATCTCCTCTACTTTTGTACACTACCAGTGAGGAAAAAAGCTGAAATCCAAAACCAAAAAAGCTGAAATCTAAAAAGCGGAGAAATCTCACCCCTGGTATGATTTACTGTACACTTGCAGCGTTAAACTTTGAAGATAAACATAACCGTGACAACTGTTACATTGAATATACCACACATATATTGTGCTGATATGTTTTACTTGATATTTAAACACATGAATCATTTTATCTCAAAGGCGTACAATAAAATTCATTGTCTTTATGTTGCATAAATTTGTAAAAGTAGCTTCACATTGAAAGTTGAAATAATTTGACTTTTATTTCCACGGATTTATGAGGTGAAGGGATGGTCAACAATGGAGGGGGAATGACCTTGTAATAATGACTTCAATTTGCATGTCTGTAAGGTAGACAGTTGTGTAATTGTGTATTTTATCAACTGAAGTGGTACTTGTTCATAAGCAGACTAGAAATTGACAAATAAATTTTTTGTAGGCAGAAAAATAAACGTGATTGCTTTACTGCAGGTTGGATATTTTCAGTCACACTATCAGCTGTCTTGTGGAATACTTTTGTTTAACCCTAACCGCCAAGCATATTGTTTGGCTTACACTACACAGTACTACAAAATACTAAGTAGTAGTCTGAGCCTGAAGGACCTAGCGCTACAGATTACTACTTCTGGCTAGGTTACTTCCATTGTTACTCATACAGAGAACAATAAAGCCATGCATTCATAGTGTCACAGCACTGTATGGTACATTGTCTTATCTATTTTATTTTATGGCTTCAGAGAACAATAAGGTCATGTCCTCTTACAAGCGACAGGACTGAATACTACATTTTACTACAACTAGTGATTCGTAGTACTGTGTAGGGTTTGGGTTAAAATACCCAGATTCATGTTCACTTACATTTCATACATACAAATAATACTTTGGAAATTCTGCTACATGTACATTGTGTTCTCTAACTTTCCTGCGGAACAAAGCAAAGAGATTAAAGCCTTCTAAATCTGAGAGAACCCAACTAAACAGCAAAGCCGACTCAATCCCGAGGAGATCCATCACGTAGCGAGAGCCTGCCGCATCCAATTGAACCTGCCATCAGTAAGAGAGAAACCTGCTGAATCTAAGAGAAACCAACAAATAAAGGCCATTAAATCCCAGAAGACTCGGTAGGTAGCAAGAGTGAAGCATGCTGAATCCAAGCCAACTTAATAATGCACAGCCAGCTGAATTTACAAGTTCCCAACAAAATGGCAAAGCCCAATGAATCCCAGAACTTAGCAGTTACATGGAGCTAGACTGAACCTCTGCCAGATCCATCAGAATCCAACAAAATAAAGCCAGTTAAATTCAACACAACCCACTACAAATACCACAAACTGAATCCAACAGAACCAGCCGGTGTTGAACCCATTTAAATCCAACCCATGAATCCATTTGATTGTTAAGTACATGTATTACTCAATTTATCAAGCATTTTGATAAATGAAAGACTTTGGCAGGTCGGAAAAAGATTAAGAAAATACTGTACAGTAGTTCCTTGCACCAACTCAAGCAACTTCAGTCCATTGATACATTGATATTGCATGATTATTCAGTATCACTTGGATATCAAGATGGTTAATCATATTGTATTAACCACAAATGTTTGAGGGGACTTGAACACGAATTTGGTGGGTCAAACCCCGAACTGATGATAGGCCAGTAACATTCACTCGGCTATGCTTGACATTAAGCACTGTGTTGAGCCTTGATGCTTTCCAGGTGGGATAGTAGATTTATCAAATATACTTGCTACAACTATTGCATTTCCAATATACTGGTTACTGAAAAATCTTCAACGAATCCCAAATGCAACATAACCTTTCAAAAACAACCTAAAGGCACTGACAACACAGTAAGGGTTTCATGTAAAACTACAGTTTTCATAACTAATGACCATGGCAAGATGACGTCACGTAAACTGCTTAGTAAACGCTGCTAGATCCATTACTTGGCCAACTCCAACAGTTTCGTCCATGCTGATGAAATCATCCAAGTTCATTGTGCATTCTGAAACAAAAGGAAGTGTGAAAAAAGGAGGCTTTACAAGATTCTACATTATCATGCCGTGCAAAATGGTGTCACGTAAACTGTGTACATTCCTGCGAAGCTGGCTTCACTGAAATGTGCATGTTTGCACGTCATCGCTCTGCGCCAGGGAAATGGACAGTCCACAGGAACTGGTCCAGGCAGAGTGGCACTCCTGATGTGATCCAGGATTGCACCGAAGGCGGGGCTTTGATGTGCACATACAGAACTTGCGCAGGTCAAGAATAGGGAGTCAGCTACCTGCTGTTGCTATACAGGGATACGGAGGCGGGGGTTTCATCCATCCACCATCTACTGTCTTCATGTGAGAGCGATCCGAGGCAAAGGTCTTCAAAAAGATTTCTGCCGGTACAACTCGGAATTTCCTGAGCAAAAAAATAAACAAAAGTTATTCAAAAGATGGCTAAATTCTTAATCCAAATACAAGAAACTCAAGTCTTGCCCATGTATTAAATTGTTATTTCTGTAGATAAAGTGGTACATTTATAAGCAAAAACCAAAAGGCACTATTGAAGAAATCAATTTTAACCAATCAGTCCTTATCCAGGACAATAATTATACCACCCCCTTTCTTGCAGAATAAATAGTCCATAAAAGGAAAAAAACCAAAACAATCTCCAGCTCTAACCAGTAATCCCCCCCCCCCCCGATTTTCCTGACAAAGTGTTCAAAAAGTTGCTTTACAGAGACTGCAAGAATTTGAGCTGGTGATATTTGATCTTGTGGCAGTTGCTCAGCGTCCAGCCCCGTTGCCAGCTTCAGGCATTCAGGGAGGCCGCATCACAGGAACAAAATATATATATCATGCTTTTTACTGATGGGAGGGAGGTCAGCTTCCCGGGGGGGCCCTCGGCAACGGGCCCATCAGAGACACTGACAAACTAACGACTTATGACTTTATTTACCTGTGGTACTGAATTTTCAGCAGAGCATCATGCTGTATGGAACTCTGCAGATACGTTGTCAGAGGACACGGAAAGGGCAATAAGGAGTCCAGGTCATAGACCTGGGGCTCACCTGCCTCTGGGCAATACAGACAAATCACATGATAATCCTGAAAAAAAAATGAAGCAACGTAGAGTAAACGATGTAGCCATCGAAACTCTAAAAGAAGACAAACTGCCCATTTTCAGTTGGTATTCTCAGCCCTGGTTAGGTCTGACCCTAACCATCCATAACCCAGCAAGATTCAAACTATGTGATTTCCACTGCATCTGACAGTGGTGTAGCCAAGCCCATCGCAGGTACTTTGACAATTCCCTTCACAAGTCCTTTCACAAGACCAGTCACAAGTGACAGGGAGAACAATAACAAAGGAATGCTGTTGTCGCAGTCCGTTTGACTGGCTAATGACTTGGCTTAAGACTGGATATGGGGGGGCTAGCTATGACTTTTGATGGACTCCTCTACAATGCTGGCACCTGGTGGATTAAGGTTAACAGACTCTCACCCACACAACTGGTTCGTCAGGGCCTTTTCTTTCTCTCTGGTGCCAAATGGGAATCTGAAACACAAGTAATCAACATGATCAGGGATTAATTGGAACTGCACTTGACTGGTTTTCATGATATGGCACTAGCATGTACTTGTACAGTTTGTACATGTGTTATGCATCTTGGTTGCCTGAATGTTGATACGAGTACAACAAACGTACTGGAACTAGCGGAACTGCCTTGGGTGTAACTGGAAACTTCTTTTACACAATGAAAAAACAAACCAAAACAAAAACGCAAACACACACAGAAGAGAGATTAGGACCCTAAAATTTTGTTCTTTTCTTTTTATGATTAATTGAATTATTAAATCAAATGTTAGCCAATGTATTATGTTTAATTCTGGGTAACTTCACTATTTTCAAATTTTACTTTAGTTTTACCTTATCATCTTTTATTATATTTTAACAGTTTTTTATTCAATTTTAACCTTATTTTATGGATCAATTTTAGTGAGCATATTTTTGTCGTATCTTTATTTTGTTTCTATATATAAATAGGGACCTGAGGAATAACGGTTTTCATAACTGATGAGGCTACCCTTTATAAATAAAACAGACAACAACAGTATCTTGCAATGACAGTGATCATTATATTGAGACTGAAACCTTCATTTTCAACTCACTTTATTTTCTAACATACCTTACTGATTAGGGCTGATAGCCAAACCTGAGATTTTGATGTTACTTGAATAACATTCTGGCTTTCATTCTGATTTCTTTGAAAACTGATAAAAATCATTCCTCAAAGTACAAAACCTACAAAACAATGGATTTTTGATTCATTCCCCAGATATGCTCAAGATCTTCTGGGAGTTCTGGCAAATTTTCAAATAACTGAAGTAACCACCTACCATTTTTGCAGAATTGGAAATGAAGACAGCAAAGATGTGTTTTAGCTGGTGTCTTTGAGCATGCTCACATAATTTCCATACATTCTCTTCACTGCACAGAAAATTCAAAAGTGACAGATGAAATATTGCCCCTACCCCCAGAACTCTGGGGTTTGCTTGTGGGAGTGGACAGATGGCAAACACCAGAGTTCTAGGAGGAGGCCTACATGAATATTGCCCCAAGCTACTAAAGCCCTTTCCTCACATCTCATTTCTAATGACATAAATGGCCGCTGCCGGTGGGCAGATGTAGAAAATTTAACTGCATTAATAAAGGTTACCAGGTTATGTATTGTTTACTGCAGGTTGTTCTTTGTTATTTTAATTTTACATTGAATGCACAAAAGGTTTAACCATGGTTTAACGTTACTTGATGAGTCTATCCTACTAGTACTGATACAGGGCTTTGTATTACAAAGCTTGCCCTCCAACTCTGCTTGCTAAGGGGTCGACATTAACCTTTTTTACCCAGAAGCTAAAAACAGCTCCTGGCCTTTCAAATTCCAGGGGTTTAGGGGATCTGTTTCACTGAATCCAGGAGCTAATTCAGGCAAGTCATATCAGGCCAAAAAATAAAATAGTTCTGCTTTCGATTATATGCCTCTCAAAATAGGGTCAGTACATGTAGGTTGGAAATTTGGGGGGGGTCAATGTGTTTTTGCTGATTGAATGGCATGAATGGGGAGGAAAGCTTCAAAAAATTGTCTTCAAAATTGATAAAAACTTGTCTTAATCCTTGTAAAAATTACTACAGTAGACAATTCACAACAATTATGGACAATTCACACAATGCGAGTCATCTAATCATGACGGCAAACTGGCCAATGATGTCCGTATATTCCATGATAAGCATGCGTTATGTATCCAAACGATTTCTATGGAATAAAGCGTGTCATCATATCAAAAAGGATCAGTAATGGCCTGGTGCTTATTTCAGCACCCGACCTCTCGCTTTATGATGGGCTAAGGTGCTAATCATGGTTTGTTGGATGCAAAAGGCGCGCTCGCTTAATGTTGACCCCTGCTTGCTTGACCATTGTTACTTTCTTGTTCACATGACATACATGATATAACACAGGCTAGCCCAGTAGATGTGTTACACCCCAACTATGAGTATGACATCAAACCCAACTATAGTTGGGCCCGTCCCAAATAGAGTGCTGTAGTTGGGCTGGCCCAACTACAGCACAGAGGTCCAGGGTGCATGTTTCTACTTCTAGCATGTACCAAAGTCATATTGGCCTAGGCCTATTCATTGTTTATTCATTGCCAATTGTCATGTCATGAAGTATCATATAACAATATTTTAGATGAATGTCAAGTGTAAGAATGCATAATTTATAAAATTGGACAAGGTTGAGAAAATTTCTATATACATGTAAATTGGTCAACAATTGTTAGGCAAGCCCAGGTGCAACACTACAGTTGGGACTGTCCCAACTTTATTATATCGATAGTCATGATACATGTAACATTATAGCTGGGGCGTCGTCCACATTGGCCAGCTTTGCGATTAACACAGAGTTACCCCCGGAACTGTGGGGTCCGAAGCCCACTCCTCTCCCACGTTCGAGAGGAGCGGACATCGGACCCCACAGTTCTGGGGGTAACACAGAGCATAGTAACACCTTAATGTGGGGAGACAGGTCTGTGACCACAGTGATTCCGTATTACTTTTGTTTCCCCTATGCCCATCTTGCTTGTGATGTATATTGAATTTTTGGCATGAATAAATAATAATAATAATAATAATAATAATAATAATAATAATAACGTATGAAGACAACGTCCAACCGCAGCTGGCCTAACCCCTTCACGCCAAAGCCTGGCTCATTTGAAAAGGTCTCGGCCTTAGTGCCAAAATTTCAGCACTGATGACATACCAGTAACAGGCTGTGTAAACACAGTCCTCTCTTGAAGGAAACGTCATACTTTCTCTCAAACTGCGTCGAGCGACAATTGGGCCCCTTTTAAGCTTTTTTTTTTTTTTTTTTTTTGTTGCATTAGACCACTGGCTCCTGGAGCAGCGCCCTCTATTGAAACTTCAATTCGCCATGGTCAATTAATGAGCTGAGCTGAGACACGTACACGCACGGCGCGCGGCGGGGAGATAGAAGCCGCAGGTACCCGCACGTTAGTAAAGTTGGTTCTGCTGCATGTCCCAGGACCCTCAGCTCAGAGAGCTTCTCAATTTATTTGGATTCGCAGCTGGAGCGGCAGTCGTTCTTCTTTTGAAATGTCTTCCACAAGTCCCCGAAAGGTTTGCATCGTTGGCTCTGGCAACTGGTAAGATTAGAAAAATGAGAAAACTAAACGGCGGTCATGCCTGGGCATGATGGACATGTAATGATCTAATGCATGGTATTGGGAAAGACGATAGTCAGTATAGCCATGGAGGTAGAATTTTGCATGCATGCATTGTGTCGATGGGAGGCATAGGCGTACGTACGCGTACTAAGCCCTACCAGACCCTAATTTATTCACTCATCATGTTTATTCGGTCATTGACATGTCATTGGGGTATCTCCTTGCTCAATGGTTCGGACCATGTCTCAAAAATGAAAGTCGTAGATTTGTGTCCAAAATTTTTGAAAACACTCATGATACTCATGAGGCTGTTTTTCACCATTTTGTTTTATCATAGCTCAGAGACATCAGATTCTGATGAGTGTGTTTCATCTTACTGAGATGTTCTTCTCTCATGTCTGGTAGCGTCACCGTGAACTTGGATCTGTAGTATGTCACAAGTGAAATGGCGATCATGTAGATACACGAACTGTAATTAATCCAATTTAATTATAATTATGGCATTGCACAATTTCTTTTCTTTTGCTGTCGTGGCATTGCGATCTAGCCCAATTAATATATGCATACTTCTGTCATGGCATGCTGAGATCAGATATGCTCGATGAGTGATTGTAGTGAAGTGTAGTCTACCTATGCATTGTACATACAATAGAAGAAAGGGGGAAAAAGGAACTAGACATGGTCATGTGTTTGCTCATTAGGGGTGAGGCAATTCGAATAACTCATTGTTTGAATATTTGACCTTCAATTTGATCAAACATCGGAATATTCGGTTGTACCAACTTGCAGATTGTTGATGAACAAACCATATACAAAATCAGTTGCCATAACGCACACAATTGTACAGTATTACAATAGCTTCTCACATCTAGGAGTATCTCCAGTCACAGTTTAGCAAGACTTAAGAGATCAACAATACTGGTACTTCTTGCCCACTTGAAAATTTCAGTTCCTTTTAAACTGTTCAGTGAATAATTTGCTTTTTCAATCGTAACATTTCTGACGCTTTTTATTTGAATCTGCTTGATACAAGCCTCCACATTGCAATTTTTTCATTTAAAACAAAAGAAAATTTTCCCCTCCTTTTCATGAATTTGGCACTTGAATATTCAAATTTGGAAAATAATATTCAAATATTTGATAATCAATAGAATATTTGTATATTCGGCACAACCCTATTGCTCACCGTACATTATCAATTTTGTATTTTCCATTTGGTGAAATCCCAGTTGGACCTAGCTAGGGCTCAATTTACAAAAAAAGTGGCATGCACTGGTGCATGTAGACAAAAAAACTCATACGCACCGGGAAAAACCTACATGCATCATAATTTTGCGAATATGGGTAGCGCATATTCCTGTATATAGCAATTTAAGGATTATAAGCCAAAGATAAGGTTAGGTGTGTACATGTACTATGAATCTGCTGCTAGGAATGGGAGAAAGAAATAACACATTCCGTACACTATCTGGTCAAGAATTCAACAAACTTTATTCTTTCTCTCACTTATTGGTAAATATATATGCAGGAAATGAGTATTTTGGAGGTTAAAAAGTGCTCGGTTTAACTGAAAAAGCTACGTGCACAAGCAATAATCTACATGCACGGATGCATGCGTGCACCGAGTAAATCGAGTCCTGGGCCTAGCCATTGTTTTCCATGTCCTGGTACATATACCAAAATCTTCAGTACAGTGTACACATGTACAATGTACAGCATACATGTACACCTGTTTTCTTAGAACTCTATTGTTTTAAACCTTGTCTGTACGCCATCTTTCCATTCAAGTGTTACCATGTGTATTTCTTATTTGGATGCTCGCCTTGTAAGATTATTCTAGCTCTACGTGGATTTTTTTGGATATCGTAGCCCTATGCCCTCATTCATGAACTTTGATCCTGATCATGCGTGGGACATACACGTTGCTCAGTCTACAAGCATGACCTCAATCAGGAGATTACTGAATTATTTTATTCAGCAATCTCCTGATTGAGGTCAGTTTCTTCTTCTTTTTTTTTTTGAGGGGGGGTATACATGTACCTTTCAGTTATCTACATATATGTACATATGTGCATACCATCTGCGAATCACCAGAGATCAGAATCTTCTACCAAAATACACCGTACTATATTATTAACCCTAACCCTCCTCAGTCCTCCAACAGGTGAAGGATTGAGGAGGGTTAGGGTTAAATATATTATTATTGAAACAAACATGCTGCTAAACATTTTTGTCTGCACTCTACCCAGCTGAGATGAAAGAATGTTAGACACATGCACATCCACATTAGAAATCTAAGGCATCAAGTGTCAAACCTTTCCCCTACCGGCACTGTCCTTATTCATCGTCATCATTGTCATTGATTATTTCTGGTAATGACACCAAGGATTCCTCAAAAGTGCCCTAAGCACCTTAGTTTGCAAGCCTGAAGAAACCTGTAGAGAAAAGACAGTGAGAAGCAGTTAGAGTTTTAGTGGTGGGAAGAAAAACCCCAGAGGAATGTTCTTGTTACACTTCACCGAATCAGGTACATGTACATGTAGGGACTAAAAACCCAATCCACATGTGGACTGGGTCGGGACTTGAACCTGGACTGCAGAGGGGGAAGGCGAGGAAAGAAACACTACACCAATGTCATTCCTTGAAAAATAATGAAAGGCGATTTTGGGGGACAGTTCCATTTCTTTACCTTCCACATATATGTACAGTGTACATGTATGTAAAATGCTCAAAGTTAGCCACACCCCCCAGAAAGCTGACATCAAAACATTAATCCACAAATTTCTTGGCCTGTATGGTACGTATCCTCATTACATGATTGCCTTGAGTTGCTTGGATGATATGGTCTAAGTGATTCTTTTTCTAGGCCGTTTGTTTATGTACATGTATCTTTTCCTTTGCCATGTTTGCAGGGGTTCTGCCATTGCCAGGATTGTCGGCGTGAACGCCAAGGCCCATGCCGACTTTGACAACACTGTCAACATGTGGGTGTTTGAGGAGATGATAGATGGCAAGAAACTGACTGAAATCATCAATGAAACCCACGAGAATGTCAAATACCTCAAAGGCTACAAGATCCCAGAAAATGTTGTAAGTACATATTTAACAAATGAGGTATAACTGATGTACATGTACAATGTACATGTACCAATACAAGGTGAGGAAGAAATGCTATCTAAATGCACTGGTTCTGTGCACAGGTGTAAACAGCAAATTTAGTACTATGAATAAAAATGTTGAAATATTCGAAATGGGATGATTTGAAAAGCAGTTTCATTCTCTGTTGATAAATGAATTCATCACAGATTTTATTTATCGATAAGATCATACACTCTACATAAGACTGGTGTTCACAAATGGATATTATGATACAGAAAAAAAAAGATTTACTTTGAGGGGTGTCCAAAACTTGAAACACCCAATCACCATCGAGGCATGTGCACAGGGCAGAGATTGCTCAGCAGGCTAAAGACTGCTGGAGAGGACTTAACCTTGGACTTTGACATAGTGTATAAGTTGAACTGTTGTTGACATATTGGGCTTGTGTCTGTGGGTCTGGTGAATGTTATCTGGGTTGCCTAGCATTGTGGTCTCCCATAAGCCCAGACTTTGAATGGGATGGGGGGGGGGAATGCACCGAGTGAATGGGGGCAAAGTGGAATCTGTAGGCATCTGGTACCTCTCCTTGGCCACTCACACTCTTTTATTTCTAAAAATATTAAGGCCAGCTTTACATGTACCTCTTTGAAAATTGAAGATCCCCTTGACCCACGGTCTTGCTAAGCAAATTGGAAAATGAGCTACCATACCACAGACTGAGTCACATACATGTACGTGTACAGACTAACATACATGTATGCAGCTAGTACATGAACAAGTAACTCTCAACTAATTGAAATTCCTGCCAAACCTGCCACTTGTACACTCAGTTTACCAAGGACATGTAGAAAATTGAGCCTATTGCAGCTTACATGTACATTACACGTACCATTGATGTCTCACACCAAAACAAATTTAAACCTGCAGTTTCAAAGTAAGCCACTCTACAAAAACATGTACATGTAGTTAGGAGGCCAAGGGCGGTATTTTAGGAGATAATCACCAATTATATGTACATGTACCATGTACATACATGTACATGTACTGGTACATTAAGTACCAAATACATATAAGCACCTGTTCTTATAGTATACATGTAAATACAATATCGCACAGTACACCTTGCTTGTTATTCAAGGGCCATACGGTAATTCACACCCAGCAAAATATTCTGGGGCCGACATGTAGTTTATATTCATGGCAGATGGTATTGCATAGAGACACCGCAAGATAAATCATTCTGTCAATCTACGGTATGCCATGTACATGTGCGTACAAACATGGGCAGTACACCAACTTCCATGTGTACATGCTACACAACAACTAGCAAATGCACCAATCAGCAAACTTGGAATAAATGAGGGCACCCTTTAAATATCCACAGCAGGACCACTAAACGTGTATTACTTGTACTGATACGGGGAAATCAATCTGACCGGTAGGCATATATGGTCTAAATTTATGTACACTTGTACCTGTGGAATGTCTACCATATGCATCAATGTACACTGCATACAGCAAATGGTTGATCCCTATACCAGTTGGTGGCACCTGAATGGGATTTACACGTAAAGATGCGTAGAAAGTGCCCTACATTTACATTGTACAATGTACATTTTTGAATGTGTGTGTGTACAGTGTGTTAAGAAACAACACAGCCCCATTAAAAATCTTTTCTACAATGTAGGTTGTGTGAAAAAAGTCGATTGAATACTTGAGGATTGGGACTTGTCACTTTGTCGGTGTTTATTGCAAAAAAAAAACAGTAATAGGGACTTACTGGTAAGGGAAACTTAGCCATGCTTCCCTGATGGTGTTACGTGTTTGCCATGTCTTGATGCTCTTCACAAGCGGTGCTTCATGTTTGTCTGTGTGAAAGCTGGGTGGAGACCAGAGAATGATTTCCATTAAAAAAAAAAAAATCAATGACCATTTTCAATGTCAAAACAAACGGTTTAATTGCGTTCCTTCCATTGTTGACTAACAGGGGATAACTTTATTAGAGCATGCATGTTCATGTACCGCGTGCATGTACCCGTACATGTAATATGCTTGACTGTTTCATTCCATCTATATGTACGGCCTGCAAACCTGTTCATAAGCATACAGTGTCTTGGGGTGTTGGAGCAGAAATTGCCACACTTTCTAACCAGGGGCGCACTGCCGGTGTGACTGGCTCCCTCTCAGTGTTTTGTGTCTGAAGCTTTATTTTGCCCTCTGTCTGTTGCAGGTGGCAATCCCAGATGTGAAGAAAGCAGTTGAAGGGGCACAGATCCTCATCTTTGTTTTACCTCATCAATTTGTAGAAAGAATCTGCTCGCAGATCAAGGGCTGCGTTGACAAGGATGCAATGGCCATCTCTTTGATTAAGGTACATGTACATTTTATTTTTTATGTAGCCGTCCAATAGACCGTATTCATGGCTTTCCCAATTTCAGTTATATTCCTGAACTTACCGTATAAATTTGAAACCCTTAATGGGATGGTACCAGGTGATTTTGGGGGTGAGAATGAAATCGTAGAATATAGTCTGGTTCTTTGAATTTAACTTTTTCAAATAATACCCTACGTTGGGGAATATGACTGAAATTGGGTCCCCTTGAATAGAGCCTGTAAGATGCTGCTCCAATTTGGAGTGGCATTGTGCATGCCGACTGAGGGTATGTAGTAAGTGGCATGAAGTTACAGTTGAGCGTCTGCCACTGTCTGACCAACTTTGATATTTGTCTGACCAAAAGTAGAAGTGGTTGCACAAAATATCTGAAAGGAAAAAAAGGCCTCAAAGCAGAAGTTTCATGATGCTTTTGTATGTGAGTAATGTTCTTATGATACATGTGCTTAAAACTATGAAAGTGTCTACTCGCTGTCTTATCAAAAGCTGGTTATGGCAGAATAAAATCGATCCTTCTAGTACATGTTTGATTACTGTTTTGGCCTGATGTCACAAATTCTGTAAATGTTTTTATTTTGCCATTTGGGACAGAGGCTGTTTCCCTGTCCTCAGTGGTTAGTCGATTGTCCTCAGTGGTTAGTCGGTTGTCCTCAGTGGTTAGTCGGTTGTCCTCAGTGGTTAGTCGGTTGTCCTCAGTGGTTAGTCGGTTGTCCTCAGTGGTTAGTCAGTTGTCCTCAGTGGTTAGTCGGTTGTCCTCAGTGGTTAGTCGGTTGTCCTCAGTGGTTAGTCGGTTGTCCTCAGTGGTTAGTCGGTTGTCCTCAGAGGTAAGTGGCTGTGCTTATTCTGTCTACCCAGCTTAGTGGTTAGCACAGGTGTATTATTGAAACACAACTCTCCCTTAGTCTTGACCCTGGCAAAAAGGTCAGGTTAAAAAGAGGGGCTGGCACCACATGCTTACGCTTTATTGGTTTAGTTGGTTGCTGAGGCTACATTTTGGGGGATTTTCTGTTTGCAGGGTATGCTAATTAAAGACAAGGGCCTTCAGCTGATCACAGACGTCATCAAATCTCATCTGAACATCGAGGTGAACTGTCTGATGGGTGCCAATCTTGCTCCTGAGGTGGCCGCTGGGTACTTCTGTGAAACAACAATTGGTAGGACATGTTGCAATCCATCAGTCAGTCAATCAGTTTAACAATCATGAGTCAGTCTGTCATGTAGTGCACAATCGTTAGTTCATTCACTGTAGCAGTAGATTAGTTTCTTCATGAGTCATATACATTTACATTTAGTTCATCAGTTATTTGCTCCGCATATGCAGGATGTTAGTAGGTCAGTCCTTTGGCTTCTTGGTAGTGAAATGGTTGGGCGTCGTGCTCCCCGAATGTATTTTATTCAATGTCATCTCTTAAATGAGATGGTACCAGACTGTTTTAGGTTCTTAGCCTCACTTTTAAATGTGGCCTAAAGCATGAAGGTACAATTATTCACAAGTTTAAATTGTTAATCAACGTACATTGGCCTTAAGTTGTTGTAAACTTCTAAGTTCATGCTTTCCTTTTAATCTTAGGTTCCTGAAATGAAACGTTAACTTCCTTTCAGTTGAGTATGGCCAACTTTGGTCAATTGGATTGAAATGCAACTGATCAGTGCTCACTGCTGGTACTTACTGTACATGTATCTACTGTACCTTTCGGCATGTTGTTGGTTAATGTTGTTGGTAGAAAAATGAAATGGATACATGGATACATGGATATACATGCATTTATCAAGAAAAAACAAAGTTCAGGTTTCATTGGACATGCAAATCACATTGCCAGCATTTGAGGGTTCAGAGGCATAATCTTCAATGCAGCTGGTGTTCATTAGAGTAGAGTTTGACCAGGACAGGACTTATGATTACCACCATTATGGTGGTGGTTTGCCCTAACTATCTGCTGGTGGTTATTAAGTATAGGGAGCTCTTTGCCTAGACTTACCCTGTAAAATGCGTATATGATGGGAGTGAGTGCTGTGACAGAGTTTAATGACTGAAGAATGAAGGGAATCAGTCTTCATCATAGGCTCTCTGAAGTATCAGTGGAATGAACAATGGTGTATTTGTGGGTTAAGTCCTCCGTTTGGTTTTTTTCTTAATTTGAATTTCAGTCGAGGTGAAAAGTTTCTTTCAATTGCTCGCTAACGTGTCAGAGAGCTCCACTCACATCCCTGAACTTTTGAGCTTTAGGACCTTTTGCACAATTCAAGCATAAATTGGAAGTTGAATGCCGCTCTCAACATCTCTGAATGTAGTAGGCTTGACCAGATCTGTGTCCTGGCCATTCACAGGTTGTCGGGATCCTGAAGTAGGCAAGGTGCTGAAGAGATTGTTTCAGGCCGACTACTTCCGCATTGTGGTCGTCGAGGATGCCACCACCGTGGAGCTATGCGGAGCTCTCAAGGTAAAGACTTTGCCACAGATTGATGGCTGCAGCGGGCCTCCACTCCATGGGCATAACCCCAGGTCGTGTGCAATATGAAAATGACACTGACTGGCTATTTACAATGAATATTCATGAACATAAAATGAATCACAGGCATGTCTCTAAAGCTACACGCTGGCGCCCACATATTCTCCTGCACGTCACGCACGAGTAAATCTGCCTCACGCATAAACTCATCCACTACAGTCTTAATTTTTAATTTCCCAAATAGTCGGGTATTTAGATTTTACAATATCAGGGGTTAAGATTGTGCAAAGTATGGTGGGCACCAACATGGTGCAGGAAGATTGTACCCGTAGGAACGAGGTTGGGCTTAAGCTGGCAATACCTGTCACATGCCTGCCTATTCAGAGGCTACGGTTTGCCGTTGTGTTGAAGCCATGTGGTTTGATCGTGTGTGCTACTCCTGTTGCGTCCAATGGCTTTTGACATGGTCGAAGTGGTTCTCCCTTACTGACCTTGCGATGTCACTGCTACATGGGCTGTCAGTCACTAGGAACTGAGGGCAAAATGATTTGCTAAACTAACTCATCCAGGGTCCAAAACTCCTCATTCTGATTAGCAGTTTCTACCGAGAGATCCATTTTTATTTACAATTGCTGATATTTGTGTTGTAATCACTAGTTCATATTAATAACCAGAAAGAAATTTTAANCTTCAGGTTTCATTGGACATGCAAATCACATTGCCGGCATTTGAGGGTTCAGAGGCATAATCTTCAGGTTTCATTGGACATGCAAATCACATTGCCGGCATTTGAGGGTTCAGAGGCATAATCTTCAGGTTTCTTTGGACATGCAAATCACATTGCCAGCATTTTAGGGTTCAGAGGCATAATGTTCAATGCAGCTGGTGTTCATTAGAGTAGAGTTTGACCAGGACAGGACTTATGATTACCACCATTATGGTGGTGGTTTGCCCTAACTGTCTGCTGGTGGTTATTAAGTATAGGGAGCTCTTTGCCTAGACTTACCCTGTAAAATGCGTATATGATGGGAGTGAGTGCTGTGACAGAGTTTAATGACTGAAGAATGAAGGGAATCAGTCTTCATCACAGGCTCTCTGAAGTATCAGTGGAATGAACAATGGTGTATTTGTGGGTTAAGTCCTCCGTTTGGTTTTTTTCTTAATTTGAATTTCAGTCGAGGTGAAAAGTTTCTTTCAATTGCTCGCTAACGTGTCAGAGAGCTCCACTCACATCCCTGAACTTTTGAGCTTTAGGACCTTTTGCACAATTCAAGCATAAATTGGAAGTTGAATGCCGCTCTCAACATCTCTGAATGTAGTATGCGTGACCAGATCTGTGTCCTGGCCATTCACAGGTTGTCGGGATCCTGAAGTAGGCAAGGTGCTGAAGAGATTGTTTCAGGCCGACTACTTCCGCATCGTGGTCGTCGAGGATGCCACCACCGTGGAGCTATGCGGAGCTCTCAAGGTAAAGACTTTGCCACAGATTGATGGCTGCAGCCAGCCTCCACTCCATGGGCTAGATGCACGTTCCTTCATAACCCCTGGTCGTGTACAATATGAAAATGACACTGACTGGCTATTTACAATGAATATTCATGAACATAAAATTAATCACAGGCATGTCTCTAAAGCTACACGCTGGCGCCCACATATTCTCCTGCACGTCACGCACGAGTAAATCTGCCTCACGCATAAACTCATCCACTACAGTCTTAATTTTTAATTTCCCAAATAGTCGGGTATTTAGATTTTACAATACCAGGGGTTGAGATTGTGCAGGGTATGGTGGGCACCAACATGGTGCAGCAAGATTGTACCCGTAGGAACGAGGTTGGGCTTAAGCTGGCAATACCTGTCATATGTGTGCCTATTCAGAGGCTACGGTTTGCCGTTGTGTTGAAGCCATGTGGTTTGATTGTGTGTGCTACTCCTGTTGCGTCCAATGGCTTTTGACATGGTCGAAGTGGTTCTCCTTTACTGATCTTAAGATGTCACCGCTACATGGGCTGTCAGTCACTAGGAACTGAGGGCAAAATGATTTGCGAAACTAACTCATCCAGGGTCCAAAACTCCTCATTCTGATTAGCAGTTTCTACCGAGAGATCCATTTTTATTTACAATTGCTGATATTTGTGTTGTAATCACTAGTTCATATTAATAACCAGAAAGAAATTTAAAGCCCAAACCAGGCACTCATGAGATACTGTTACCCAACTTCAGGATTTGTTTTGTTATTTTTGCTGTTATTAACTCAGAATATTGTGGCAGTTGGGGCCGGCATCATTGACGGTCTCGGCTTGGGCGACAACACCAAGGCGGCCATCATCCGGCTGGGACTGATGGAGATGGTGGCCTTCTCCAAGGAATTCTACCACAACACAGAAACGGCCACCTTCCTAGAGAGCTGCGGGGTGGCGGATCTCATCACCACATGCTACGGGGGACGGAATCGACGGGTAGCCGAGGCTTTTGTCAAAACTGGAAAGGTACATGTGTAATAATCAAGCATGAGGACGCCATCTCAAGAATTAAAGTGAACTTTGATAAGGTCAACAGTTTTATTATTTTCTTGCCAACAGTGGTAAACAACAGCATAAATATATAAGGCCAAACAAAAATTTTTTTGTGTTTCCTATTACCATGAAACATAAATTAGGGTGGTTGGTTGGGTAAAATATTTCTTTTACGCTAACTTTTTTTTTTTGGCCCAAAAAATTAGGGTCGGATGATGGGTTTTTTTTGGGGGGGGGGCGTATATGTGTAAAAGGCATTCAGTCAGTGTCAGATTCATACTGTACATGTGCACGTCAATATTACATATCAGCACCGTGGTTGAGTAGGAAAGCAGCTGGTTGTTGAAATATAAACACACAAGAGACGTCCGTCTCATGCCAAAAAAAAATTAAAACAATACAATGTATAGGACGATGTACACAAAATTAGGCTTGGGGCAAGACACCATAAGTTTCTATATTTTATTGGTTTGTCAAATAAAAAGATAAAAGTGCCGGGTGATTTTCTAGCTTGGGTCGGGTAACCGGAAACACGGCTTTTTTTTGTTTGGCCTAATGCACTGTTTTTGGATTTTAAATTATCCATTATTTTGATATCTACATTTAGAAATGTATAGAATTTAGCCATTACCATGTGGAATGAAGGGTCTTGACTAAGGGTTCTTTTCAAAAATAATCTCATGTACTTGCTGCCAGTGTTTGCAAAAACCGAGCCATTGCTGAGGGGCAGTGAATCTGCAAACTCTTCATTCGTAACTCACTCATACACGGTCAAGTTAAAGAGTCAGTCCTGTCTCATACGCTTTTTGTTATTTTAAGGTGTCTACTAAATAATGACTAGGATTGAATGTCTTGTTTGTTATAAAGGTCATTTTTCTACCACAGAGGTTCCTATAACTCAGGGTTGTTTCTTTTTTCAAATCATTAGTCCATTGAAGAGCTTGAAAAGGAGATGCTGAATGGGCAGAAACTACAAGGTCCTCAAACTGCCCAGGAGGTTCACGTGATGCTGGAGAATAAAAACATGACAGCCAGGTAAGGAGCAGTTCAGTCAAAGGCTTTGGCTAGAAATATGACGTATCAGTGGCAGATGGCCAGAGCTGTAGCCTCTAATGGACAGTAACGGCTAGGACTCGGGGCGAATGTGAATAAGGTAGTTCAGTAAGGTGTCCAAACTGAAGTCATCCAAGAACAGCAACATGTGCGAGGTCAGCCTGATGAGCAGTATCAGCAGGGCAGTTCTCACACTGAGCCATGTCTGAGCTTTGCCTCTTTGAAAATACCAAACTGGTTCACTGGAGGTATTGTGGCTACAGCTTTGCTGTCTGCAATTAATGGGCTGCAGTTGATGGCCACAGCCAAAGCCGTTGCCAACAACATCCATTCACGGTATTTGTCTTATCCTTACTTGGTGTCATGCATAATGCCTCCGTTTCCGTGCCAGTTACAGTGAATGGGTTTTTGCACATCTTGGAAATGCACTATTTTATCAGCTGGCTGAAATTTTTGCAAATCTAAGACCTGCAGGCAAGCTCGTTCCATTTTAGAATATATGACGAACTGCTCTCAGCATAAAGGAATGTATTATAAGATAGTATAGTGGAATTCTACCGGAAATTAAGCACTGTTATTTTAACACTCGTTTTTTTTACATCAAACCACAACAAAAGTATTTATAATGCACACTGTGAATCCTAGGATATTGTGGATGCTTCCACGACAAGTTTATACAGATGGATTAGCAAGCATAAATAACACTCTCTAATAACTAATACTACACATACGTGTATGGGTCATTTAGAATAATATGGTACCTTTGTGGATGTAATATTTCATGTAATATTGTGGCCAGTTGAAGGAATAACGAGCAGAGATTTGAGATTTGCCACAAACCCAAAATTTGTTTCATTTAATAATGTTTCAACTGTGTAGCTGTCTAAATGCACAAAGCTATGCAGCTCTCTACACCACTTCCTACATATAAAAACTGTTTTGACCGCTCTTCCGCCCAAGCAACATTCAAACCAATAGCCCTCCTATAATTTGGACTGAAGAAATCCTTCACTTAATCGGTTCACTTGTGTAGACTGCTGGAGAAGGAGGGCTGATGAGAAGGTGAACAGGTGCAGAACTTTAATCACGAAAGCAAAACGTGTTTTTATCCAGAGGTGGTCTCATGTAACGTCTTTGTTTGGACCCATCTTTGCCTATGTCACAGTTACCCACTGTTCACAGCAATCTACGACATCTGCTTCAGTGATCTCCCTGCCAAAAATCTCATCAGCTGTTTGAACAACCACCCGGTACACATGTAAGTCATGTGACCATAACAGTCATGTGACCACAGAGTAAGACGACCATGCAGTCACATGACCAGGACGTCACCACTGTTGCAGCGTGTTACCTTTGCGGCCGTGGGTACGTGGATGCATTGCACTGGACAATGCTGTGAGATGCAGCACGTGCACATATGTGGGAATTGTTAAAGATTTACGCTGATCATGTACTGGAGCTATACTATTACCACACCTCCTACTCTGACATCTGAGCACAGCCGTGAATAATTTCTTTCAATACGAGTATTTTTACATTTAGAAATAACATAGATGGATCCTGGCACTGAGCCACTCATCTTAAAATCTTGTTCACTATTCACTCTCATTTGTCTAACGACAAACTTGCTTCTATAATGTAGCTTAATAACAACATGATTAAGGTCCCCCTAGAATGGAGGCATCACTAATGCAGTCCAGTTTTCTATGCATTTCTTCAAAGTGCACCAGCAGTGTAGATGTGTACAAAGCAGTTCGTACTGGAAGTGTTTTAGCATGTTGAGAGAAGGGAAGGATTGCGTGGACATTTCTTTGGAGTCGTAGCGGAGCAGAGAGTTTTCTTAAAGTGTGTCTTATTTTACTGAAAGATTTCAGAGTTTTGTTCATGCAACTCCAAATGATGTGATGATTTTGTTCATAAATTTGATGTTGTTGACACTGCCCTTCCCAAGGTAAGTTCCTGGAAGCAAGCAGTGACAGTTCTTGTGGAATGGACCTTTTAATCAAACTCAAACGAGAAAATTTAGTAGCTGCTGGTTGTTCAGATTGTGACAAGCTCAAAACTTGTTGGACAACATTTGTACCCCAAATGCCTCATTTGGTATTTTTTAGGAATTTAATAGTTTTAGGTCTTGTAAAATAGGTAATTTTAATTGTTTTGTTTTGGGAAAAATGTTTTGCAAATTAACCTTTTTTTAACTTGTGTTAACTCCTCTTTTTTTATTTTAACAATATACCACATTGTAATTGAAAGTTAACCTGGGAATGGGAAATTCTCTTTTCAATTTTTTTCCTGACAGGGAAGTTGTTTTTATTTCTCAAAATGTGAAATAAATCTTCCCACAGAGTGAACAGATTTTTTACACCTTTTCACATGTGTGAAAAGATTTTCAGACTTTTTCACAAGAGTCAAATATTCTGATACTTTTTCATGGAAGTGGGAAAATACTCTCCCTTTTCACACGAGTGGGTAAGCACTTTTATGCCTTGTGAAGTCCAAATGTAAATAATGAATTCTTTTAACAAAATTCCCCAGTCCCATTCACAGTGCTAACTTTCAGTTGCAATGTGCCGATTATGAGATTGTGTATTTCTGGGTCTCAATATCATCACTCTTGTTCCCTTGTGCATGGTTAGTTTTGGCTAAGGCTCACTGTAGGATGGGTGCAGCTCTTGTCCAGTATTCAAACTTGTAAGTGGGAAGCAGGAATGGAGATCAGTCCTGATCAACCTCAACTGACCAGTTATTACAAGCAGTCATAAGAGTATCTCACAGACAATAAAATAAAAGACAATAGAATGATATAGTTGCTATACACACATTGGGACATAGCCCCATGACATCACCTCTGTGCTCATGAATATGGTAATGACATTAGCACTGAAGAAACATTTCCTTGCAAACAAGCTTGCATTGACCCCCCCTGCCCCAGAATTCAATTTTAAGAAGCCGAGGGTGAATAAGCAACATTGACAAATCGAGTCAGAGGTGCCCAACAATGCTACTACGTTTACTTAAGAAAGATGATTTGCAGTGGAGGCTCCCAACGATAATAACGAATTGCGGTGAAATGTTGAGTGTAAATTTGATGGCTGAAGGTTTGTTTTCCAAAGTGTATAACTGAACTTTTGTGATAAATGTTAAGTTGAACTGCCGTAATTTTTTTCCAAAAAGTGCTTATCGAGTCACCACTTTTTTCAGAAGTTTGCATGTTGTCAAGAACAGGATGTGACGTCATAAGAAGACATACAAACGAGATTGAGATCTTCCATTGCCGTGTCAAGCAATTGGTGCCCGTGTTATTCTGTAAACCAAGAAACTGGTCAACCAATTCGCTTATGCATGTATATGTACTTTCAATTTGCTCAGCACGTCTTGTCTGACTTTCATTTTTCCTCATGTTCACAAAGTGTATCCCTTTCGATGGTTAATCTCCTCGTTAAATGCTGAGTCAATTACATGTGCTTGGATTTTATTTTGAAGCTTCAGGATGAGTCGCTTTCAGCTATAAGGTTTTTTGACCACATCTTTGTTTTTGCAGATTTTGGATCAGTGCTTATCATAATTTGCCTTCGCAAAAGCCTTATGATTATTGCAGTGTCAGTGTTGAAAATACTTGTAATTTTGGAATTTCCCATTTACCGCATCACTACACATCGTGAAAAGTGTCAGAATCATCGATCTGTAGCCAGTTCTCTTTTAGGGAACATTTTGTTCCCTAAAATACCAAAAGTATGGCGTCTCATAGCTTTAGACATGCAGGCCGTTTTTCCCACAAATGTAGAAATGATTTTTAAAGACCCCATTTTGCAATGACAATAGTCGAATAGATCAAGTTTTTAACAGTCGGATGTAGCCGTGCCGCTGAAAGCATGGTGTGGAAAAGGAGTTTGGATCCTTTCTCTGGGACGATTTCCAGTGAAATGGGGTAACAATGGGGTAGTGTTTGAAGTAACAGCCATCTTCAGGAACGTAACCGCCATCTTCAGGAACGTAGCCGCCATCTTCAGGAACGTAACCTGGTATTTTAACACGCTCGGGTGTATGTGGTGGTGGGTACATGTAAGATAGTCAGCTTTCAAACATCGAAGGCTCTCTTTAGTTTGGAGTGGACAGCCACAAGTCATAAACAGAACCTTTAGCGAAAACTGTGGTGTTTCCCAATATAGAATCTAAGATTGCTAAATCAACACCGGTGTAACACCTGGGTTTTTGCTGTGTACAATCGTGTGTGATTTCATTTTCCTAACAGGTTCATGTATGAGTGATTGGTGCAAATTTGTGACAGATGCACTTGACTTTATGGAGCTCGTGGTGTGGGAATGGAACACATTATGCTTTTATTTTTTCGTTTTTGTGGAATTTAGTTTTTAAAAAGTACATCTGAAAGAAAAGTCATTGACGTCATTTCATGAGAATCCTCTGATAAAAGGTATTTCTGATTGCCAAATTCTGTTGATAATGATATAATTCTCGAGGAAATGAGTTTTGTTATGTACATCTAGATGGTGCATTTGTCATGACACGCACAAATTGGATTCGTGTGTACAGTAAATATCGATCATAGAGACTTTGTACGAATGAATGCATGCCAACAATGAATAAAAGACAGTTTTATTAATAACTTTGTCTCCCTTTGTTTTTTATTTTTAGACTGAACGTTTTAGAAGTCAGAATTTTGGAAAGGTCAGTTGCTTCCTTCAGTAAGGCGTAGAAATGGTTGTAAAGAGATCTTGTGAGACAAGCAAAATGTGTGAATTATTTTTAGGCAGGTTTGACTTATGTACAGTGCGTAAAAAATGAAATATATTTTCTTCATAATTATTTGGCTCCAAGGATACGAAGTGAGTGCTTTTGTCATGCCAACAAATAGTGCTACATTGACAAAGTGATTTATAATATATACTTTTGTTTCGATAGAAAATTCACATTTATCACCGTGGAAACGTTCAACTGCATAAGATTTTTAATTTAAGATTTAAAGTTAACTTAATAGTTTGTGGTGTTCCAGTTTAATTTATTACTTGTCATTTTTGTACTTACTACATCTAGATTTTGAACCACGGTACGTCTTGCACTGCAGTAGGGAGGCTAGATCTCTTTCACAGGACGAAGTTATACCTAAGTAGACCTACTTTAGTGTCGTGTCATTATTTTTCCATCAAGGACGCGCTCATTCCAAATTTTAAATGGCGTATCATTGTCATTTGGGTTGTGTCGCCCGAGTGGTATTTTAGAGGGTTCAACATTATGCTGCTGTCTCTACCGTTTCACTGCGCACTGTTGGATCTGGCAGGATGCTTACTTGGTTGTTGCGACACCTGCACGTGCTAGATACCAATTCCCTGACTTGTTTCTGGAAGCGATCGTACGCGAAGCAGTAGATGAACGGATTGATGCACATGTTTAGTAGGACGGTGGCTCCCGTAGCCTGGGTGAGCGTGCCGTCGTACGAGTCCACGTGCAGTCCCAGATTGAATAAGGTGTAGTTGACATTGTTTGGGATCCAGCAAAGTGCGAAAAATATCGCCACCACAATTAGGGTCTTGGTGACGTTCTTGTTGGCTTTGGACATCATGTTTTGAGCTTCGTTATTGTTATTCCTCATCCTGGCATTTGAGCGCTTACGGAGCTCTAAGATGACTTTGCTGTAAGAAAATACCATGACACTAAGCGGAATAACAAGTTCATACACGAGAATAATCACTCCACCGACGGCCTGGACCGTAGGGCTTGGCCAGGAAATGTCGCAAGAGTTCTTGCTGTGATGTGAGATCGGCACTAGGTGGGCCTCAGGTAGCCAGCCACATAACCAAACAGCAAGAACGACGGACTTCAGACAGTAAGAAGATAACATATTACGATGTTTAACGGGATGGCAGACGGCAAAATATCGCTCCACCGATATAGCAACCGTGTTGTATGTAGAAGTGACGAACATACCGTAGATGGGCCACTCAGACCACCAGAGCTTGCAGTAGAGCGAACCGGCCGCGTTATCGGTTACCGGGGATGACACTTCAAGAACTCGACGGACAAAAAACACCAACGACGCCACCAAATCCACTGCGGATTGATGCAGGATGAGCTTATTGGTCGTGGAGCTGAAAACTGTGCGATAACGCAGCATAACCAGGCAGACGAAAGCGTTTCCTAGCAAGCCCCAGTGTACTCAATATGGTATATGCGTAGAAAGCAGCTTTTCTGCTAGAATCGTCGGCCGACACATCGAGGCTCAGATTTTCAAGAGTAGATGCCTCCATTGCCCAGAAGGTATTGAAAAATTGTCTTAGTTCAGTGTAGCTCAATATATCAGTTACACGTTAAATTTGCAGTTTCTCGAGAAAGCAGTTACAATTTCCCGGCCTGGGAGAATGCAAGAAAAGTGTTGCATGGTGCAGTTTCTTTCTTCAACAAGGCCTGCAAGGATTGGCGGTCTTGTTTGTGTCAGTCGTCCCGAAGTGGAATACCGAAACCTTTCAGAGGGTTTTTATCCGCCAAATCAGTGGTCGTGTGATCCACACATGATGTTGTTGGATCACGTCCTTATACTTAAAATGCAGTAATCTTTAAGACGATTGGGCACCTCACGGTCACAACGTACGTGACTGTAAGTGTACATTTTCCGGTTTTCCACGTAATTACAGGCTATATGCACACCCCTTGGGGGAAAGCTCGGTTCTTCAAAATGTCCTTGGCTTTCTTTTTGAATAGAAGTAGTAATCAATACTAACTCCGTAGAGATAGTTCAAGAGGCAAAGCTATTTAAGGACAACTAAGGCTCAGGTTTTTAAAAATGCCCTTTGATATGTTTAGAAAAATCGGCGGGGTGTTTTTATATTTGTCAGAATGGTATTTTTTGTTTAATTCTATTTTAAATGGGTATTGGAATGTTTTAGAGTTTTTTGCTTCGCAGGAATTCCGATGATCGATTTTATACGTAAATGTTGTAAACTATATACATGTATGTGTGTTATTTGAACTGCTAAAGACCGTTTTAATTTCCCCAGTTGGGATATTAAAGTTTTTATCCATCAACATGAAGACTGCGCTCATTGGCCATCAGTTATCAGCCACGACGCGACGGTCGTTTCTTCGAGATTGTGATAGGACAACAGCTTTTTGTCGGTAAAAAAATAAACAGGCGGTAAATATCATACAGGGAGGCGAATCTCATTGGCCGTAAACTTGTCGAGATGGTGGAGGGTGGGTTCAGTGCGTTCGATAACCCCTCACCTAAACCCCCGGCCCGTTCCTTTCCTTCAGACTGAAACATCTCGATGATCATGTGGCATCCGGCGTTCTGCTTGGCTATTCTCTCCACACCTCACCGCCTGCAGCCACTGACATAAGCCCACTTCATTGTCGGAATCCCCGCAGTCTCCTGCATGACAGACTGAGTATACGGTCCAAAACATGGAGTACACCCTGCAGATCTTTTCGGTACTACAAAAGAGATATTTAACATGGTGCTGCCGCAACTTACATGTACTAATTAGCCTACTTAATAAGATGTTGGAAGGTGCCAGGTGAGTGAAACATTCCAAGCTATTTTTAATTCACATATTGCAGTCGAGTGATTGTTAGATCAAAGTACATGCAGTCGGTATCCTTCGAACCACTTCCCTGACCTGTTTCGAGAAACGCTTATTATATACGTGCAACGATTATTATGTAGCCTACGTGAAGCAGCAGACGATGGGATTGATGCAAAGGCTGTTAGGCCTAACCACTGCATTACCCTTCGCTTTATCAAAAAGGCTGTCACTAGGTGAATACCACGCCAACCCAAATGGCACCAAACGTCGGTAAAACCAAGACGCAAACTGCAACGCAGACAAATGGAAACATGACAAACGGAAGGGTCACCGATAACGCAAACCAGCACCAGACGGATCCGACTGTCTGCGCCAAGTCGCTGAGTAGGCCTGTACAAACACACACACTGGCATGACGGGCGAACAACGATGTTTCTCTCGCTTAGTACAACTCATATTGTCCTTTTTCTCCTTATTACTCGTAAGCAGCCCCAATCGTCAACAAAATAGCTGACCATTAACAAATTACATCAAACAAGAGTACCAGTTTGGCTTCAAGAGGAAACATTACCATCTAAAAAAGGCATTTTGGCGAAAATTGTTTGGAGTTTCGGGCGCCATTTTTTTTTATTGGGTGGAATGACGTCACGCGGCGTCTCTTCCGCGACTGTCTGCGTCTTGACGTCTTGCGGACCGTCTGCGTTACAAATGACCAGGCTTTACGCGTACCCAGCGTGCTCCGCGTCAAACGCGCATAATCTTGCGCGCTTACCCGGTGAGTTGGTGCCAAAAGGACTATCAATTTCATTTAAAAACGCGCCCTCTTTTGTTCCACTCAGAGCGGATTATGGTGGAAAAGGACCAGTTTGTCTGCCGGCACAAGGCGTCTCACAGTCTCCCATTGGGATGACAAGTTCCTGGAAAAAAACTTGGACACCTTACAGACGAGAATGATCATTCTCCCGACACCATTCTCATTAAATGGACCGGAATTCAACCAAACAGCCAATCATGCCGACCTGAGCTGGTTAGATGTTTTCCAATTTGAATAAGAACAGACACTACAACTTGCGTGCGAAGCACTTAGATTTTTTTCTACTATTTTTTTACGTCACTGTGCACTTTCCATGACAATGTAGTACATGCTAATCAGACACTTTTCTTGAGGCCATTTTCCTCAATGACTGGATAGATTCGATTACAGAGCCATGCACTTTTTGTTATCAGTTTAGCATAGGCTAACAGTAAAGAGCTGCATGTTTACCGAAGTTCATTGTCTTTGTTCACTTCTCTCGTGAAGCAGCTCAGGAAATGATGGATGCTCGCATTTTACCAAAAACGTACGTCTAATGGTCTAGGCAGCCACGTACTATGGAGACAGTTCAATGTGTGGTAATCAAACATGAGAGTATGGTGCTGTGACTTTTGGTGGAAGTGAAAACAGCACAAAAACAAAGACAAATAAACAAATAACAGACTTTGCATGAAATATTCTCGCCTCTAATCGTGTAATGAATGCTCCGCTTAATGCGCAACCCTATATGTTGTCTGTTGTGGAGAATGGTACACATGATAATGAAAAGTTTTTCATATTCAGTAAATTTATAAGCAGTGAAGATAGACGTGTATGATACATGTATTTTCTAATTATTGTAATCATTTAAACATGGCGCTGTCATATCCGCGACAGTGTTTGATTCTACTTGTTATTCATCATTTCATCTAAAAAGAATCGAAATATATACCCATTTTCTGCCACACAAGGTTCAAATGCTTGTAAGTTATTTATGCAGTACTTTATGTTTAAGATTTTCAGGATCACTTATTTTGAAGTTAATGAATTTGGATCTCGCTGTAGGTGTGCTGCAGGTGTTCAAATTTTCTACCACTCCTACGATTTTTTCTGTGTTGATGTTTATGTCTTGCGTCAACATCTCCTGTATTGTTTATATAATATAGTATATAGCTATTCGTTTATTATATCTACATTTTGAGCCATTGCAGGAAGTTCTAGCTCTGCGGTAGGGAATGGTGTCGAAGAGCTCTTATACAACCAAAAGTCACACGCAGCCCGTAATCAATAGACCTACTTCAGTTTGGACTCAAAAATATTTCGCAATTGTAACTTACTTAAGTAAGCCATAAGTGGTAACGACATCCTCATTGTCCCTCGTGTTTTATCAACTGAGTAGTATAATGAACGATTCAACATTATTCTGTTCTCCGCTGTTTACGTGTGCGTTGTTGAATTCAATGGGTTATGTACCTGGTTGGTGCGACGCCTTTGCGTACCACACACAGTCTTCCTGGCTGGTTCCATGCAGCAACCATACGCGAAGTAGCAGATGAACGGACTGATGCACGTTTTTACAAGGACAATGGCTCTTGTAACTTGGGTGAACATGCCGTCGTACGAGTTCTCGTGCACTCCCAGATTGAATATGTTGTAGTTGACATTGTTTGGGATCCGGCAAATTGCGAAGAGGACGTGGCCACCACGATTTGGGTCTTTGGGACGTTTGTTGGCTTCGGCCACACAGCATGTTTTAAGTGCAATCGTTGCCGCAGATCTTGCCTTTAGAATACCCACACCAAGCTCCAAGACGATGTTGCTGTATGCAAAGATCATCATAACATGCGGGATAACAAGTTCTTGGACAAAGGAGATCAGTTCCCCTTACGACCCATCTCGTTGGACTGGGCCATGAAATGTTTAATAGGGTATAATTCTTGCTCTTATGAGATTGCACGAGGTGAACATCAGTTAGGCCTACACGCATTCAGTGAAATTTAATTTGACGCCTAATTGTCAGTGGACGTCACAACTTCCACAAAGCTAATTGAAACATGCCGCAGCTCTAAAAAGGTAGCAGTCCCTGTCACAGTAACTCGACTACAACGGCGTTGCTAATGTTACTGCGTCGATATTGTACGCTGCCACTATGAAAACGTGCATTGTATAGCAAACTACATATGTCGGTACAATGTAATTGTTGGGTCAGCATTTAGGCTATTGTCTGCACCATTCCAGTGCGTGCTGTGCGGGAGTCATTCGAGTTGTCCACCTGATTGTTGCAGCGTCGACACTCATCACGAAACATCTTCCTGGCTTGTGTCCGGAAACGATCATAGGTGAAGCAGTAGATGATTGGGTTGACACAAAGGTTGGCAACCACTGCAGCACCCGTCACCTGATCCAAAAAACTGCCAAATGAATAACCGTGCCAACCAAAATTGTAAAACAGGTAGGTAAAGCCACCCGGTGTCCAACAGCAGGTAAAGAAGATAGCAACAACGATCAGCGTCTTGGTGATGTTCTTGTTGGCTTTGGAGAAGATGTTTGAAGGATTGTTATTACTGCTGCTGTTATTGATTCTGACTTTAGAGCGACGACGGAGCTCTAGGATGATTTTAGTGTAAGCAAAGATGATGGCGACCAGTGGAAGGAAAATTTCGAAAAGAAAGATCACCACACCTGTAACGGCTTGGACCACGGGGCTTGGCCACAAGTCATGACATGCGCCGTCTCTTTGAAAGACGTTGAGGACAAGATGGAACTCAAGCGCCACACCGCAAATCCAGGCAGTGGCCATGATGAGATTGAGCCGACGGCGCGTCAACATGTTGCGGTGGCGGATGGGATGACAGGTTGCAAGGTATCGCTCCATAGATATCGCAAGTAGGTTGTAAGTGGATGCGACAAAGCAAGCCCACTGGTACCACTCGGACCACCACATCGTGCAGTACAGCGTACCAATCGCATTATCCGGCGGTGATGTCTTTAGCGATTTCTGTAGAATAAACATACACGACCCAAGGAAATCGACAGCGGATTGATGAAAAATGAGCCTGTTGGTCGTGGAATTGAAAACATTACGGTATCGCAGCATCACCAGACAGACGAAAGCGTTACCAATCAGCCCCAGTGCACTCAGTACGATGTACACGTAGAAAGAAGCTGCATTGTCAGGAGAGTCGAAAACGTCGACAGTTTCAACTGTAGTTACCTCCATTTTGCTCCCACAGAGTCTTCAGTTTCACTGCCTTGAACACCTTAGCAGGGCATTGTCGGGTGTAGAGGTGCTTATAAGGCTTCTGGTAAATAAGCACAGACACTTCAAAGCATTGAGATCATTCTTTTCCTTTGACATTAATGACGTCACTGCGTACTTTCTGTATTAAAGTCATGTTCATTCCTGGGACAAATTTAATTTCTGATTCTCGAGTCCCTTTTGAAAAAAAAATTGAATTAAAAAAACCGCAGCTAGATGTATTTTTTTGAGTCAACAAAAGACATCTGGGTTTACATTTGAGAAACAAAAAGGCATTATACTGAAGCCCATACATACCATCCTGTAAGGAAAGTGCAGGAGCTATATCAACACTCTTGTTTAGCCAGAGACCGGCGCCTTGAGGAGACTTGATCGTTGAATTGAAAGTACAAGAACGTCAGTACGTTGCAGGGACAGCAACTTCAGAGAAAATAGCGATGGAAAAACAACGGTCTTAATGCAAACATTTTTGTTTTCTCTTCGCACCGTTTTTGCGCGGCCACCCTGAAACTTTTGAAAGTTTGCACAGATTGATCACAGTCTGATAACAGACAGTTTATCGTCAGGAAACTGGCCAATAGTACCCGACTTCATAAGAATAGCAACAGGTGTCTCGTTTCTATTCACAGATCTATTTCACTCTGTTCTGTTCCATGCAAAATCCTGGAGCACTTTATATCTATAAACTACTTGATTTCCGAAAACACAGTATGGCTTTCAACCCGAACGATCATGTGTATTACAGCTGACTTCTCTTTCCACATTAGGGCGAGTGCCTTCTCCAAGTCCACCCCAAGCAAATGCTATCTGTTTTGATTAGTCAAAAGCCAAATTGACCGACTGACCAACCGATTCTTTTATAGAACGGTTGCATGAATGTGGCATTGTGCACGTGGCGCCATCCTTTGCTAGATGCGTTCTTTTCACTCTTTTACCGTAAAAACATGGATGTTCCGTTTTCAGGCGCTGGGCTCCTGTTGCCATATGGGTGTCCTACAGGGCCCTGTTCTGGCCTAAGACCTGTTTTGTTTAACTGCGAAACTGTCAAATATAAATCTCCGCTTCTCCAGTTTGCCGACGATACTGTTTTGTAAAGAGTTATCACATACGATTGTTTGATATTTACCAGACGATGTTAACATTTTTTCTAGATGATGTAAGCAAAACGTCATGTAACTCAACCATCAGAAAGTCATACACGTCGCACGAGATAAGCAAAGTAGGGCCTAATATACACACACAGAGCAGTTTTGGGGGAAGTAGCCAGATTACTGGTCCTGACGTGTCGGTCAGCTTATGGATCTGGATCTGGGCTCTAAATGAGCATCACTCAGAACGGAACTGGGGAGTTGTTCATTCCAGCTGTAGATTGTTTTGTGCTGTTTTGACGCTAGATAACTTCTCCATAGAAGTCATGTGTTTTGGCAGCTTGTTCCAATCTCTTGCCATCTTAGGAAAGAGTGAATGAAGATAGGATTGTGACACAGACTGTGGGATGGCAAGTTGATTGTCTTGCAGCAGCTAGTGTTCATTCGTATGCGAGATGATGGAGGTTCTTGCAAGTCAAGGAAATCTTTTTTTTTCCGAGGACACAAAAATTTTTCCTATTAAGGCTGAGCACTCACCCCCAAATATTCACCAGCTCTTAAGGGCTTCCGTAGTCAATTCTATGCTTTTGATTTTAACCCTAAGGGAAGGGCAGTCGGCCTGGGAAAAAGGAGATAAAAAATACCCGGCGGCATAAATAAGATTTTCCTCGATCAGAGCCAAAAATTAGGGATCAGAAATAGGAACCATACATAACGAACTACAGACGCCATAAGATCTGGTTTGGAGCTCATTCGGTGATAGGCAACTGTTTTCCAGTCACCCAGTGGTCTGATGTCAGTTAATCAACGGTGTCCACCTGGTTGTTAGGGTGCCTGCAACACAACGAACCATCCTCCAAGCGTGCGTTTGAAAGCGATCGTACACGAAGCAGTAGATGAAAGGATTGATGCACAGGTTCACCAGGACGATGGCGCCGGCAGCTTGTTAGAACACGCTGTCGAGGGAGTTATCGTTTAGCCCGGAGTGGAACAAGATGTAACTGACGTCAGTTGGCTCCCAGCAAATCGCGAAGAAGACAGCCATCACGAACAGCGTCTTGGTGACGTTCTTGTTGGCTTTGGACAGCATGTTGTTCTGAGCGTCATTGTTGTCGCCCACCCTGGCCTTGGAGCACTTGTACAGCTCCAAAATGATCTTGGTGTAGGCGAAGATCATGATGACGAGCGGAACAACAAACTCCCAGACGGCAATGGCAACCCCGCTCACAGCTTGTACCGCAGGGCTGGGCCAGGATGCCTCACAGGAATCATTGGCCTGGTAGGAGATGGGTACAAGATGAGCCTCGGGCAGCCAGCCGCACAGCCAGACAGCAACCATTAGAACCTTCAGCCGTTTGGGCGTCAACTTGTTACGGTGGATGACCGGCTGACAAGTTGCCAAGTATCGCTCCATGGATATGGCCACCAGGTTGTAGGCGGACGTCACATACAGAGACCACTGGGGCCACTCAGACCATCACAGCATGCAGTAGAGCGAACCAATCGCATTGTCGGGTACGGCGGATGCCACAAGAAATCGACGGAGAATGTAAACAAAAGCTGCCGAGAAATCCACAATGGACTGATGCAGAATGAGCTTGTTGGTTGAGGAGTGGAAAACTTTGCGATGTCGCAGCATAATTAGGCAGACAAAAGCGTTACCAATCACTCCAAGTGTACTCAATATGATATATACGTAGAAAGTGGCCTTATCGCCAGCATTGCCGTCTGACTGCTGATTTGCCGATGTAACTGCAGGTACCTCCATGGATTGGCAACGTTGCTAAAGTGTATCAGTCTAATTGTCAGAAAGGAAAAAGCAACCGCAATCTATGCACGAAGGCACGAACATACGTCTTCGTGTCTCCCAGCAAATACCCCAGTCTACTGACTATTAAAGGTAGGCCTATTCCGAAAAAAAACCAACTGTCCGATCGCTTGACTCTTCAAATTTTATTTTCTGACCAAAGCAGCTCACGAGGTGCTATGCACGTGCTCAATTCATAGCGGGACAGATGCAAGAAGACAGGCTCGTGGAGGATAAACTTTTACCGATGATTATTTCCATGGTAACGTGGGATCTGATGACGCCCACTTTCACGTGGCACAGAGGACTGCCTTCTAAGGGGCCCGCCAGCGCTGATGCGCATAAAACCTCAGGGATGGTTGGCACACAAACGAACAGCAACAGAGCATTTGAATATGGCGAAATTCGTTCAAGTTGAAATCTTTTCATTTCATCAAACCATGCCGTGCTGAGCTGACATAAATTACGGCACGAGTTACAATCGCTTTCGCACTAAGGCGCCCCCTTTTAATTCTATGTTGCTTGTATCTAATTGGGCTCGGAGGAAGGTTGGTTGGTGGATACAATCATTGAGTATGAAGGTAAAGGGTAATCGTAATATTTATATGGCTAAATATGATGATGACATATGTATGTCTGACTTATTTTTTATTATCTTGTGTTTAGGTGAGTTAAAAAAAACCTTCATGGGCCACTTCTACATAAGTTAAACAAAATGAAGAAAGTTTGTCCCCATGTACCATCGAATAACGCTTGCCTAAAGAGGCATACTAAATGAAAATTTTCCGATGTTCGGACGCCATTTTGTGTAATATTTTTGGTGGAATGACGTCACGCAGCATGTATGTCGCGACCGTCTGCGTCTTGACGTCTTGCGTGCCGTTGGCGTTCGTTACGACCATATGGAAACCAGGCTTCTTTACTCAATCGCATGAAGTTCAGAATATCACTCGCTTCTTTTATCCCGGGTCCGCCCAAATTCGTCGAACATTTTTGACCTCCCTTGCTGTGTTTTAAGCACAAATTACAATACCACGAATCCATCCCTCTTTGCAACAACCATCAGGATGAACAGCATATCGTTATTTAAATTCTTCTGGGTGGAGATCCTGTTTATTTTATCATAGCATGACATTTTTTTACGGGAAAGACGTCGACAAGTCAGATGGCACTTCAAGAACTCTGCAGAAGTGTACATTGTAAATCGTGTTTAGTTGGTTGAGCCCTCTAAGTTTCTAATTATCTTGAACGTCACGTATTCCACATAGGCCAATGCGGACGATGTATTTTTTAAAATGCTAGTATTATCGATAAATGACGTAAAAATACTACCCACACGCTTGTATCTATAAAAGGGTCACTTGTTTTTATTTCTAGGAGTCATATACACGTATTATATTACTAAAATTTATACACAAAAATTACACACGATGCACACACGTTCATATCACAAATTGTTTGACACTTGGGAACGAAGTGAACCTCGACTATCCAAAAAATGGGCAATATGACAAGGGTCTGGTTCTATTGTAAATTAACGAAAAATATATACCATCAGGTTTACACACTATAAGAAATATGATTACATGTACATGTATGTGTAAGTCACAGCCTTTTTATAACGATGTATTCAACTACATTGTATGTAAAATCATATTGCTTGAGTTGATGACTAGTACATGCACTACGATTAACTGAGCGTTGACCTACATGTATGAACTCGCGTAGCAGTATACACATTCTCATTTTGTGAGTCCTATACCATGCGCTACTGAAATTGTGATTCACATCAATTGAAATGCAGTTCCACCTTCAACCAGTGATGATGCGATGAAATGGAAATCATGTCCTTTTGTGAAGATCTGTGACATGTCTTGAGTGAATATTCAGGTAACTTGATAAGATATTAATTTGGGGGCCCGTGGAGACTTTGGCTTTGTCGCCGACCCCAATAAATATCTATTAAACATATGAAAGCACCCTATTTGGTCTCCCTTTGAGGCAATATGACGTAATTGTCAGAAAACGGATCTGCAGTGAGCCAGAAGATCCGTAACTGACTCAGATTGTCACAAAGTTGGTGTTAAAATGACACAAGACATTAATGCAAAACTCCTGATGGCTCGACACAGCGAAAGTGCACGGCGACGATATATACTGGATATAATGCCCGGGGGGGGGGGTGAAAACAGAGGTCACTGTATGGGAACAAGTATGGCCACCTCTACCCCAAAAGGTGAGTTCGTTTAAAGTTTCCGTTCGCTACATGTTCAGATTTAAGGGATTTGGGTCTATTTTAAAAAGGCGGCAAGAGAAACAAAAAACCCCGAAAGTACAGTCGTAGAATATGGATTGACGGCTTCACACCTCGTCGAATAAAACGACTTGAAATCTAAAATGCACATGGGACCAGGACAGGACGAGTGGCTCCACATAGAGCCCTGGGCCAAGTTCAATATGTTTCCCAGTTACCAAACGGTCGCGGATTCAAGAGGGTCATACATGCCAATGGTGTTTCCAACTCAAAATGGCATTTTTGTTGGCACAGAACAGAACTAGAAGTTCCCCCTGAAAGAAATGAATTGATGATTTTTTTTTGGCGACGGGCCTATTTCCAAAAGCAAGAAATTACTGCGGCCCTGCTTTATTCGATTACTTCCACAATACACGAAGCCCTGCGTGACTGTATCTGCCCACATCTCTTCGTATTTCGAGATTCGTCGTGCGGAACTGCCGACTCTACTGGAAAGTTAAACATTTGTGGAGGCACAACTTAACAGGCGAGTGTAAACGAAAACAAAGTAAAATACAAAACCCCACTATAATGAAAAGCCCGGGGGCGGGGAATAATGAACCACTCTTTACTGCAAGTACATCGGAGATGAATATTTTGTAGCCACTAAGGCTTGTTCATGAAAAAAATGGCAGGCCCAACAAGAAACTAATACCTCTAACAGCTCAACTAAAGTCCTGCTTTAAACTGTTGACGGTCACTGAAACATTCACATCAATTCTGCCAATGTGAAATCAAAATCGGTCCTTTTAAAATAGGCCACCAGTATTTTATTAGTCTGCATTTACGCAACCAAACTCTGGAGAGCTGACACTCTCTAACACCCGTTTCAAAAAAAAATTAATACTGTCGTAAATTAGACCATTCCACAAAACCATCAACCCACCTTTTAGCTCTGTCCGAGTGGCACACATCTCCTAAAAACTGCGTTTCACGGTCTGATTTCTCTAACTGAACACAGTGGTAACTTTGACCGCAGCAAAAAAAGAGCACTTAAAAGTTGCTGGATTTCTGTAGTTTCCTTTGGTAAATCCTTAATTAAATTGAACTCACATCCTCCCTGAATCGAAATTATGGCTCACATTTACTTCCAGGGACACTGGTCTTTACTCTCTTCATGGTTTTGTGCGCAAACGGTTCGTAATTAAATCTGGTTTTAACAATACGAGTGGAAAGCCCGGGTAAGGATCAGGCATTATAGCCGTTCCTGATAGGGTTTCCGGGGAAATAAAATCTCCACTCCTTAAATTAAATTGCAGTCTCCCAGGGCACAGTGGTTGACGTCATTCTCAAACCCTCACAGTCAGGTCTTTTTAAAGAATGGCCAACGTTGCTTACACATTTAACATAAGTTCCCGGTACATTTACCAGCATATTAAGAAACAAAGAGGAACAAAAGAAGTCTCTGACATTGCTTTGAAAGTGATTCAAAGTTACTCCCTATTCAAGTTACCTGATAGGATTTCTTTTCTTTCAACTCCTTTTATACAAAATAGCAGTAAAATGATACACTGCCTCATTGCACATACACACTGTTTGACGTTGAGATGACTTATGAATGAAACAAAGTACCCCTTTTCATCTGGGTAATTTACAAGGTACAGGTATGTTTCGGTTTCCTATGTAAGGCAAGTTTTGGCTGCATGGCTCAATCCAAGTTTAACACATAACACTGAGTAAATAAATCTGTTTCATAAAACTATGATTTACTAGATGACTACACTGTTGTGAAATGTGAATACCACAACCCTAACAGAAACAGGAACCAAACTCACTTTAAAGATTTTTCTGCCTAAATTGGACAAAATCAGTATTTCAACACTTCATAGCCTTGTGGCTGGCAGACAAGCACTCAGGCAAGTTTCAAACACAACTGGATTTGCAAAAGCTGGCTTAAGTACACGTATTCCCTTCTGCAGGTAGCCATCAGACAATTAGTCTGGTTCTGTGAAATGACCCTCCCCCAACACACCCAACAACTAGAAGCCACCCGTCTAAAACATGATTTGGTTCATACATGTAAAGCAGAGGGTAAGCTTAGAAACCCTGACTATTCATTACATCTAACAGTGATTTTTTTCTTTTCAAGTACGAGCTTTAACTCATTAAAAACTTATCAGGTTTCCATATCAATAATGTTGTTGAGTGGTTACCACATCCCTAAAACTCGCTGATTTTACCACTTGGCTGCTTGGAAACACCTGACCACGGCCAACATTGTGGTCAGCCCGTCAATTTGAGCAAGTACTTCAAAATTACGGGCAATTTCTGGAAGGCAAGGAAACTACAAATGCCCCATGAACAATCAGATTCACTTGATCAGGGAACCAGACTATACTCAAGAAACATGCACAATATACACATTGCAGAAAAGAGGTTACGATTATCAAAGATATACAGTATGCCTGTTGATGAAACAGTTCCTAAAGTTTGTACAACCAAATAGCATGCAGACACAGGACTATTGACTATGCTGAATCCTTACATCAGACCTGCCAACAAGCCATACTCCTTCCTGAGGTCAGGCATTACCACACAATAGATTCATATTTGAATGAACCGAAGGCTCATTTAAATACCTTTTAATGCGTGCATTTGATTAGCTTCCATGAATACACCAGTGTTACACGCAAGGGAAGCCTTGAAATGACGCTAATTGAACGCTGCAGTTGATTTGCCGAGGCATTCTGGGAAAAAGATCAAGTCCCCGCCACGTTCCATGACGTCCGTGCTCAAACAGTCCATCCGTCACGTCATTACACTCGTGCAGCCTCCACAGACCTGCTCACCAGCCAGGGTAGTGGTGGCTGACACCAGGGCAGGCACGAAGATCATGTGATGCCAAAATGAATGCTCTCGTGTAAGTTTGACTTACACGTGTCAGCTAATGGAACGCACCCAATCTACTGTGTGGTAAAGTCTGACCACAGGAAGGAGTAAGGCAAGGATGGCAGGTGTGTTACATGAATGTACAGCGTGTACAGACAAAACTGGCGTAAGCCTTTTTAATGATACAGTCATTTCTGGAATTTATACACTTGTACAGAGAATAAGGAAAGGCTCGAAGGCAGATCGGGTTGGTCAAGGTAGGACTTACTAATATACTGAGCATGCACAGACGTACAACCCCATAAGATCATTTCATGATAGGCACGTTTCAACCATCCCTTCTCTCACGTGAGATCACATAGTGCCATGAGTTTTTGTTTTTGAGTTGAGGGAAAAAAAATGTTTGCATTACTAGAGGAGATAGAACCTCCCTCATTCAAATCACCTCTGAGGGACTGGGGTGACTTCTCGCAGGCTGGTCAACAGAGGGCGCTGTGGCTGCAATCACCTCGGCTTGGAGATTATCTTCAGCTCAAAGTCTGTGTAGGAGTCAAAAGAAACAAATCATGCATTTGGGGCTTGTACATGTACACACAACTGAGAAATAGGCAAAGTGGAATATGTCAGGAACTGATGTTGGGCTTGACAACCAGTCTAGCAGCTGGATGCCTTTCTTGTGCATCTTGGATCCTTATGGCTAGTTGGCTACATAAGGGAATTAATACATGCTTGGCCAGTCTTAAATGTGCCTCTGGGACCGGCTCAGGAGAATGGACGCACGTGGCTCGAGCATTAACACTCAGCGCTCATTCTCCTGAGCTGGTCTTAACCATTAGTTTGAAACCAGCCAAGCACATATTTATTCCCATACATAAATACCTTTTTATTCAGAGAGTCAAAAGAAGTCAATTTGATGGATTTCCAACGATCTTTTTTTTTTAAAAAGTATTTTACCTTCCTTTTCCCAATCACCCTCGTCCATTTTATGGTATATTCCTTGTAAAAGTTGTCCAAAAGAGTCTCCTTATATGGATTTGGCACATGCTTAGCACACAGACTCTTGACAAACCAGAATTGATTCAAATGTCTCATATTGAAATGCCAGTGCGTGATTTACACAGTGGGCATTATCATTCCTAATCGGGTATTAACAAATGTCAATATACAGTCAAGTTGCACGTTGTTGAATAGGCAAACTGAGGCATTTATGAATGTAGTTTAACGCCTGCCTTTGCAGATGCATATGCACAGGTGCCCTGATGTAAAATGAATGAACAGCATATGTACAACTGCGGAGTGACTTGTGTCTTTCACTTTTCTAGGCCTTTCTCCAAATCCCGGCTTCGTCTCTGACTTGATGGTTTCATTGTGAGCTCCACACTCACAGACAGAACAATAGGAAACTGTGAGCTTTGCATCAGACGATTGAATATTTCTGAAGCATTAACCCTGAATGTGCCAGCTCAAAGTACTCAATTTGAGAAACTCAAGTCAGGAGGTACGAAGCCACGATTACGGGAAAAGCCCTGCTCACTGCAAGCTAAACAGCACCTTTTACGACACAAGCAAAATGTCCAACCCAGACCTGTATAAAGAGAGAGTGGCAGCAGCTTCAGATTTTGGAATCAAAATGGCTGTTCATTATATGTATGGGCATAGTAGAGCTTTAAAACCAACTGTGTCACTGGCACACACCTGCCAGTTTGTTTTCAATAATTGTGACACTTTTGTCGTAACTCTCTCAATACACGGCTCCAGTCCAACCTGTCTGAGGCTACCCCCATAGTACCAGCAAGTTTTGAGGATGCTACCGAGTAACGGATACATGTGCACATACATGTCGTTGGACAGCTTCAGATGGAAACGTTATAGGTCAACATAACATGCTATCCAACACCATCTGTGCTTCAACCCAACACCAGCGTGCTCATGCACAATTCTACACAAGGAACTGTGCAAGCTTAAGCAGAGCTCTAACCATTCAACATTACAAGAGCATGCGGGTAACATATGCAAACCACAAGCATAAACTAGATGCAAGAGAGTGGTGAGGATCAATGAACTACATGTGAAATAAGTAGAGGCATATGGTCCATTTTTGATGCCTGTCATTCCTTGAATCGTGTACATGTGCACAGCAAATGTTCAGCCATGTCATTGTGTTTTGACCATGTTAAATGGCACTTCCTTTGGAAATTACAATTTAACATGTTGCATTATTTGGTTGTGTGCTACAATCTCGGGGCAAAGTTCCAATCCGTGTGAGTCCCCTTGTCCCAAACCAAATGCAACTTAAAATTTGTGGCATATGAACGTGTCAAATGCAGGAATCAAAATGTACAGGAATGTATACAAAAACACATGCCTTACAGGATGGTGCTCCCAGGATGTAGGCAGGCAGTTTGTGAGTACAAAATTTGAGCAATGGCCAATGGGAGGGTTGGGGGTGTTAAAGCATTTCCATGTTGAAAACCTTGCAGTGAAAGCCAAACCATGCCAACCTCTGTACAAATCGGTCAATTCTCGAAAGTTAGTCTAGAGGTGAGTTCAAAAACCAGCAGAATTTGTGTGTCTAAACACTTACCTGAGAAATAAATCCAATTACCAGGTTTAGTTCCCCGCATGCTTTTAAACCAATCTAACACTAGGCTCTTCCCGCCTCCTGTTGCTAGGCAACCCATCGGCTAGTATCTCCTTTTCATCACATGATACCAGTTCAACTTTGCCTTCTTTTCCTACAAGACGGTGGCAATGAGTTACGGGGGGCGGGGTTATGACAGAGTGGGAGGGGGATGTGCATTGAAATGAAGGTGGACCGGGAACGGAGGAGAGGGAAATGATCAGAAGCGACGAAAAAACTCAAATTGAATACTCAGAGCTGGAGAGCTGGAAACCCTAACAATTGGCGCACCTTGCAATTTTATAGCTACATACATGTACATGTAGTCAAATGAACTCGGGCCAAAAGAGAGAGCATCTTCTAGTGTCTGCAGCCATGGCAGTCAGCTTTAATTAATAAAGTATTACATACACAAGACCAGTGCATATGCATGTATACACCTGTGTCTCTTCAAACACGTTCATGATATTCAAAATAATAAGGCTGCGAATGGGCAACGTTCAATTTTCTGAGCAGTAAACCACACAAGTCAACGATGCTAACGTAATTTCCTTATTTTTAGAAGGATGGTGGCAAAACAATGCAGCAAAGCAAAAAAATATATACACGTAGGTGCGTGGTGAGTATACACGTACTGTGCAATGTATGTCTGTATCAAGAGGGGTTCACACTACGGCACCCCTGAACCTGTATGTACAGGTCCAGGTCCCGGTACATGTCCATGTCCATGCTCTGCACAGTATTGACATGAATGTACATGTACATGTGAGTCTCATGCCATCACAACGGAAGTACTTTTTCTTTTTAACTCTTTTATAATTACCTTGTAGGTTCACTGTTCATCAAAAACTGAAAGAATGGGGTTACTTCTTCTGATTATACATGTACATGCATTTGTCCCCCCCAAAAAAATCCACCAAAAACAAAACAAAAACAAACAAATGAGACTATCAAACTAAGCTTTTATTAAAAATCACATCAACAAAGACGGCAGCTGTGCTAAGCTGAGATGAACTCTTTCCGTGTATATTACCTGTAAATGCAGTTGAGCTAACATGTAAGAGCAACTCTGATTAATACAATGCAGGAAATGTGCCCCATCTACTTATATTTTACAAATCACTGCATGCACAGGAAAAGAACAGACGGGTAATTCCAGAAATTAGGGGTCCAGTTTTTTCCTGTTCCTGTCACATTTGATACGTGATTGTGTAAGTTAGTTCAGAAGACATTCTTTAATTTCCGAGACTGATAAATTAATGCAAGTTACCTGCTAAACAAACAGTAATAGTTTGAAATCAATTCCGGTGATACCGGGTATTTCCATGTCAAATACATGTAACAAAGACCAGATGTAACAGGGACACCAAAATGTTGCATTTTTGGATTTTTGGACCCCTAATTTATGGAATTACCCATATACATATACAAGTACTGCTTTTCTTTCTTTCTCTTTTTTTTTGATACCACTCAGTATGACATCATGATGAATAGGGATACTGTGTCAGTGACAAGAGCTCCACCCTACAGTATTTCAACTATTTGTCCAAGGTCCTGGAACCCAATACTGTATTCAGCAACTTCTGACACATTTGTGGCACTGGCACAGATTAAAAACATGGTACAACAAGATTGGCCACTTTTCAAGTACATGAAGATTGGCCACTTTTCAAGTACATGCACATGTAACTCCCCATCAAATAAACACCTCGCTGGTGTCCATGTGGCAGAGGTGATGAAAACCAACACCAAGTCCTACTTGTAATTGTGCAGAACAAGAACACCCACGCTGGGCCTTCATTGCTTTGGCAATGATTTATTTCAGTGATACAATTCAGTGTATATAACATACAAGCATCATAAATATATCTACATGCGGTACATGTACATGTAAGTGGATGTTTATCTCTTCTTGCAAGTTATAGTCTACTTTACATGTAAATACCTTACAGTCATTTGCAAAAGTTTAAGACCACCTTGAATTTTATTGGTATTTCTGTCACTGGGCCTGCTTTACAGTCTCACTGAATGATCACTTAACATGATTTTACAGTGGTGCATAACATCAGTGCAGTGCTACATACCCATTTCAATGGAATTGTTTGCAAAGGCAGGTCTTGTATGACATTTTGTCTGCAAGGCAGCATGGGTAACAAAAACAAGCCTAAGTAATCAGAAATAAAGGAGGGCACACTACATGTAAATATCAGACTGTTCACATTTCAAATCATAGCAATGCAGTTAAATAGCTGTTTAACCAAGATACTAAGGTTACACATTGAAAGTAAATATAACTTACCATGATTGATTGGTTTAAGTTTAGTTTTTCTTCAGGTTAACCCTAACCCTCCTCAATCCTCCAACAGGGGAAGGATTCAGGAGGGTTAGGGTTAATGGATTGTATGGGTGGCCCTAAACTTTTGCAAACGACTCTTCATACATGTACATGTTTTCAGGGTCATTTACAAGTATGGTACAGTAACTGATTCACCCCAATAGGCTCAATATACTCAATATCCAACAAATGAAGCTCTGCCGTTTTATGTAGTTCTGTTCTTTGAAACAGGGCAGTGAGCTACATTTCATGGATTGTATGTGCATGTGCAGGTATGAAATTGGGATTCCCATGGACTTTGGTATTTACATGTATTTCCTTGTCACTTCAGTGTACGTGAATAATTTTCGAGCATTCCATTCCCCTATTGTCACTATTTCGTGAGAGTCAATGTGTCTGTATTTGAAAGAGCCCAAACAAGTTGAAAACTTCATGGTTAACACTCGGCACAAAAGTAAATTCACGCAAACAGGTGACCTCAGGCTGGAAACTTGCCCTGCACAATTTGCAAAAACCTGTCCATATCATTTTGAACGTTGGCACTCTTCAAAGAGTTCATTGTGAGATCAAAATTATCTGGCGAGTACTTCAAACTGAGTTCATTGTATGAACAGAACCGGGGTACACATGTACATGTACTTTTATCATGAAAGACATGATCTACATGTAGTGTGCATGTACCTGCAGCCTCTACCACACAACTTTACGCCATTGTCTAATGTAGGGCAAAGGTTTTTGCCTTGACAGACTACTGTAGGCCTGCATGTACTTGCACCTATGATATGAATTTGCACTTTGAGTATGACATGGCAAGAAAAGCTTGGTGATGTACAGTATGTACACATGTACAGTGTATGGTGCATGGCTGGGTGCAGGGGGGGGGCTGGGGGTCATAGAAGCAGCGAGGTAGTTTCAGGCCATCTATCTTGACCAGCATGAACTGTTTTTAATGCTCTACATGTTACATGTCACTATTATGAAGATGAAACAGAAAGCTTGCACAGAAAGTTCATTTAATCCCAATAGAGCCAGGGAGGGGTAGATTCTGCCCCCCCTCCCTTGGAACTTGGCGGTCCTTTTTCTTTCTCCCAGATCTTTCTAAAACTCACAGTGATTACTGTGAATTGATGTGGACTTCCTTTTGAACACAACATCAGGTACATTTGCACAGTCCACAGCATCATTCTGTCTCTCTGCCCTCCCTCATGCTCTTGTATCAAGTGTTCCAATACTTACAACTGGAACATCTCTAAATGTGTGCTCCACTGAATTAACTTCTTTTATTGTTGAGCAGTTCCTCAACTGAAACCGGCAACAAGTCATTGACAAGTGTCATTTCCTGTGACGAGTTTAGCATCTGCGACTGCAGAAATGACTAATCAGCAATGACCCAGTCTACTGTTTGCCTATGCTAACAGAACAACCAGTCTGGGGTTTTTTTTTCTGTCCATTATCAATACAATGCATGGCACGCATGACTGTCCCCCAAGCAGAAATACAATGTACATACAAGCGTACATGTACAGTACATGTACACACATCACAAAATGAGTGAAGTCACCTTCATGTCAAACAAGAATACTGTACAAACAGCACAAGCATGCCACTGGGCTTAAAAATATAGATTCACGTTATTCCATCTTTCATTTAAAAATAAGAATAAAACAGCTCTCTCACCAAATGTACTACACTTGGATATTTTGTATATGTGCTTACTTGCATGTATACATGTACTTTTATGAGTTTGCATTATTGCATAAATGTGCTTTGTATAAAACTTTAACGATAAATATTCATTAAATATTAAAATAGACATACATGTACATGTATGTTGCAATATATCTTCATATTCATGTTAAGCATATTTTGCGATTGAGTTTATTTCACTAAAGCCTGCATACCAACTTTATACAATTTCACAGTATAAGGGATGTACTGGTACATGTAGGTGTGAGTGTGTTTTTTGTGAGATTTTTGGCACGGTTGCCAATTTCAAAAAAGGTGAGCATTCCACAAGTTTGCTTTTGGCTGTGGAACTCGGCATCTGGGGCTAATTTCATAGCACTGCTTTAGCGAAAAATTGTATAAGCGTGAAAAAAACCTTGCTTGACAAATCAGGTTACCAGCCAAAACTTCATGTGATGTATATTGTTTTGGAATGGTATTTAGCTGTCTTTTGGTTAGCATGACAATCACATAGAGTTTGAGCTGGTAACCTTTGTTTATTAAGCAAGGTTTTTTTGTGCTTAAGAAAATTCTGTGCTTAAGCCACTCTACGAAATAGGCCCCTGGTGAGAAAAGTACACTCAGCACCGAAATATGCATGTAAATAAAAAAATCTGGCTGTCATTTAAGAAATCCGCCAACTAAAACCCGGTACTGGAAGCCTGATTTCCACCCAGGGGTCAGTGGACGATTCAGGAACATGATAATACAGGAATACATGTATAATAGAACATGGATGGCTGTCAGGCCATGGCCTTCTCTGTCCTTTCCTTTTTTATCCAGTACTGATTGGGATGACTAGTAAAAGCCTACAACAAGTTGTAAGCCTACCATGTACTTCACTATTTTTTCCACAGGCTTTCTGAATATGCAAAGAAGTTCTGGGCAAGTACATGTAAGATAAGGTTAAATCCAGGTAATTGGTATCTGTGTACATGTACCTTCACCTGCCACAGCCTAACGGTAGCTGAATGCTTTTTAAAACTATTGCATTATTGTAAGGATGCAGTTTGAAACAACTCCAAAAATAAACATTCTCAAACAGGTACACCCAAAATTATCTAACGTTTCGCAAACCCATCTATAGCTATCTCTGCAGGTTGCACGTGCACATGGTAAGAGAGCGATAGGGTAGGGAGTACACACCTACGCTAATGCCATGCATGCAAAAATGTTTGGCTGGTGAGATGTGAATGTTGCTTGATGAGCAGGAACATATCATTACTCTACATCTAAGGTACGTGTGCAACCAGACAGGACACGGTACGTGCAACAGCAACGCCAACATCAACGTGACACTCAAAACTCCACCATCTCTGTCCAGTTATGGGCATCGATGGTCACCACCCGGACTTTCTTCAGAGAAAAAGACCGCCCCCTACCTTTACTCGCTCCGCCCCGCGAAATCTCACTGAATTCGTTCCCCCTCCTCTTGCCGCTGTCCGCGTTGACGGACACCATGCTGTTCTGGTAGCTGTTGTCTTTGTACGCGCCTGCAGTGGATGATATCCTTGTGGGTGATGGCTTGTTGGGACTACTCTGGATGTTTGGCGAGATGGCTTCGATTTCGGGTACACTGCCAATGTTGTAATGAACAAGAAACACACTCAGGCCCTGAAATCTTTTCTGCAGATTCCAAGAGGATGTAAATGGTGTAATACTCTTGGGGGGGGCCCAGTTCAGTAACACTATGAGATGACAAGTTGGGCACAAACGCTGATGGATTGCCCCACCCCCCCACCGGAGCCCAAAAGTTTATCCAAAAATACCCCCCTGCCCCCAAAGAAAAAGAGATTTCAAAACAGCATGTATTGCTGCGGCACAGGAACATCTGAAAAGGACCACAATTTAGCCTCAGCCCTCAGGAAGGCCATCAAAGTTACATAACGAAATTTCAAAATTTTCTGACCCCCCCAGAAAACAATTTAGATCTGATATGCCCTTGGACACAAATGCAAAAAGTGCTACACACTTGATCAATGTCACCTGATCCATTTCTGAGGGGTATGCACTGTACAGTACTGTACGCATGTCAGGATGACTTACTACATACAGGATTCAACTGTTTTACTCAGTGAGTCGTCGTTAGTCTGTTCAGGTTTCTCAGTTCTCAGTTTCTCGTGAGAACAAATCTGGTTTTGTGAGTGTCATGATAGCAGTATCATTAATGAAAAAAACAACAACAGTTGTTGATTGATAACAAGTGGAAAATGGTTTTTGTGAAGTCTCAAGGTTCATGACACACATATGGCCTCACCTCTTGTTTCATTCTCCTTTCAGATATCGGTATGCTTGAGTGCCCTATTAGCACACTGCAAATAAAACATGAGAAACAGTTACACACCTGCTTGTTGTTTCGATTTTGTCCAAGTGGGTTTTCCCCTCTCGGACTTGCCTGTCAATGCGATTGAAGAAGTCCATCTGGACGTCTCTGGTCTCCTCCACGACGACTGAATCGTCCCTCTTCTCATCGCACTCTTCCTCCTCGTCTGAACTGTCAAACAGCACCGTGTCAGCTGCCACTTTATGGATTGGACTTCCATTGGCCCTGCGACGATCAGAAAGATTGAGGAGTATAAGGGGCCGGTATGTTACAGTCACATGAGCAGAATCTCTCTGACGGTTTTAGGATTTTGCTGTGCCTTGAGCACTCCATAACCTGTTCTAAATGTGACTTAGAGTGGAGGCTATAACTGGATTGAGGTGAGGGAGTTTTGAAATTTAAACAAATCAATGTCTATTTTCACGTTAAAACTGACGAGTAACTTACACCCATGTACCACACATACATCCATTTTTGATTGCAAAAGTGAAACAAATTTGTAAGAAAGGCTCTACTATTTCATGCAGAACAACAGCTTACATGTACATGTCTGTTCACAAGTATAAAATGTTTTGAGAGTTCAAACACTTGCAGCAATTTTTAACCACAGGGGAAATGACGTTTTGCAGTGTTTGGTGTTCAATATCTTGGTATACATTTACATGTAAGCTGGGTTGGGGTTTGGCTTTGGCTCTGGGTCAGGATTGGGATTTTGGTTTGGTTTTCTGGTTACAATATTCAGGAGTGGTACAATAAAATACCGGTACTTGAAGTTCACTAGAAGAGCCAGCTTAGTGTTACTAGAGCGGACATTAAACGTCATCCCCCTGGCATTTCTGCTAGGAACCTTCCAAGCGACAGAAACAAGGTCTAATTACCACCAACTGCTATTTAAAAGATCAAAAGACGATTTATTCCGTGCGGGAACAGGAGATGGCGAGCTTTTTTGAAAGGAACAAAGTCCGTTTGGAGGGGAAAATGCTGCTTGTGTTGTTCATGTGTGTTTGGCGCAGGACGCACTGGGCACGTGACCAAATTCTGTTTGTGTGTGTACATGTACATGTATGATCTTGCCATGTGTGTTCACGAAGTCAACTTTTTCTACCAGCCTGTCTCTGCTGGCTTCACCTCAGACATTTGTCACAGTCAGTACAGGTTTAAACATGCATGCAGGGAAAATACATGTACATGTATGTAAGCCAGAGGGCAACACAGTTTGGTCTTAAATTACCGTCAACACACTGTCTTGGATTTTTGCTCATCCGTGATCACTTATTCATGCCTTTACATGTACAACTGAAAATTTAAAATGTGCCCATAGCTTTATTTCTTTTACTTACACACCCACACCTTAATGGTACAGTCCAAATTTCGTTAGAATGCAAAATGGCAGTCAATGGCTACTGTGCTTAGAGATAATTTTTGTGTGTGAAAATACATGTCACTTACACACCCACACCTTAATGGTACAGTCCAAATTTCGTTAGAAGGCAAAATGGCAGTCAATGGCTACTAACACTGTGCTTAGAGATAATTTTTGTTTCCTAATTGAAATGCAACCACAAACCACTGAAAATAATTGTTTAGTACAAATATTACAGCGCTGTGCCTCCTTAGCTGATTTATACAGTATTTTGGATGTGTTGACGGTGTGTTGACGTTACTATCACGTGTTGACAGTGATTAGTAAGACCCAAACACTTTACAACTTGTGTCCATGGAGTTGCATGACATAACAGATACATGTACATCAATGTATATGACAATACAGACACAAATTTGACATTTTCTGAACAGAAAGTATCCACGGTCAACAATCAATTAAAGCCAAGTGAAAGATTGTTACCGTGACGTTGCATTCTCAAGAACGTGGGCTGGAAGAGGTTGATCTCCAACAGGAATGCTGAGCGTTGAACGCAGGAAGATGCTGTCGTTGGTGTATAGTTTATTGGCTCTCTTAATTTGCTCCACCTGTATGTGCATTGTATGAAAAAAAGTGTTCAACAATTAGCAAGCAACATTCAGGTACTCTGTAACCTTCAGATGTACATGTACATGTACAAAAAAGTCGTTTCATTTTGCTGATATGAAAGTGAGCAGACTGTCTATTCCCAGGTTATATGTGACAAAGGTTACATCTGTCTTTGTAACAATACGCTAGGCCTACTCATTGAGAAAAACTTACATACCGTAGTGTTCATTTTAGCTTAAGTTTAAATAGTCTTTTTAACAAAAATGTTTTTGAAAACTGAAAACAAACAAGTATGGTTTGTGAACAATTCTGCTTTCATGCTCTAATTCAAACACCAGAAAATGTCTGTCCACGTGACATACATACATACATGTACATTGTGCGTGATATCTGTCCATGAGACAAACATGATATCTGTTCAGTGACGTGTACATGTACATGTATGTATCTTCAAGATTGAACTTCTCTAATTTCTCAAATACTGCTCAATTTATCTTTACCTTTCTGTGGCAACAATCAGAAACAGCTTAGACATATGTAAGCAAAAAATAATGGCAAAATTTTACAGTTGGAAATTTGTTTGGAATGTCACGCAATGTTAGTTTTCTTTTGGTACATGTATTAGACGACAGATGTACGCAGCTGCGCTATGCAGCGCAGGCTTATGTAACACGTGTGTGTTAATGCCTATATTTGGCTATTTGTTTCTTTCAATTCACTCCCGCTTGAGCAGCCATACCTCGCCTTACTTGTATCACAACGTGATTGTCAATCATGAAACTCAGCAACGCTGGTACTTCTAACAACGAAATCCTACGGGCTATACAGTCTTTGTCCAATTCGATCGACGGTAAGGTGGAGTCTGCGTGCAAGAAGCAATGAACTCTAGTCGGTGATTTTCCCGACTTCAAGAGTGAACAATGGTGAAGGAAACAAGTACCAATACAAGCAGGCGGAGCAACTCGTCGGTTGATTGACAACGCCTGGCATCGTTGGACACCAGGGATTCCACAGCGGAAAGACAGGCTCTCCTCAAGGCCAGTGAGCTTGTTAAGCAACGCCAAAAACTAATAAAGCTCGCTGATCGATTTGCACAAGGCTGGGCCACAGTCAAAGAGTATATCACGGACGACTTGGCCAACAACTCGGATGATGAAAAACAACTCCGCAAGGCGGAAAAGTCGGCAGAAACCAAGAAAGCAAAAGCATCGATGAAGTCCAAGACCAAGCCACGCACTACAGCAGACTTGGTTCAACTCCTAGTCCTTTCGTGGTTTCGACTGCTACATGTACCAGTAACGCCCCGACCTCCGTACCTGTTTCCAATGCGGCATCATGGGATACGTGTGCACAAACTGCTCCTCCTTGCGAGCACTTAATCAGCCACGAAGATCTCAGCCCTCCGTTACCTCAACCATCAAGCCTTCCACAGTCTAGGAACTGGGAAGCAGCACAGTCTCATGCAATTGTGGAGGCGCCTACAGGTGTGAGAGGTAGGCTCAAACCATGTCTGGCTTTTTGGCAGCGTTGCAGCGTTTTCATTCAAGAGGTTATCCGTTCACGGTACAAAATTCCATTTTTTGTAGAACCCCCACCGATTTTCTTGAAAAATAATCAATGAAGTTTACAACACGCACATTTCGTTGAATCTGCTATTTCAGAGTTGATAAAAAATCGTTGCATTATGCAGATTTCACACAGGCCATATTGTTGCAATCCACTCACAGTTGCGGTAGGAAAAAAAAAAAAAGCTGCGGCTCGTTCTTGATCTTCGTCATCCCAATAAATACATTTGGAAGAAGAAATTCAAGTATGAGGATTACCGTATCATTTCCCCTTTCATTGTATCGTGATCAGTACAAATTTTTCCTTTGACCTGGAGTCAGGTTACCATCATGTGGAAATTTTTCCACCTCATTCCAAATATATTGGATTTTCTTGGCGGCACTCTGATACGGTCACTCGTTATTACACTTTCACAGTCCTACCAGTTGGTTTAAGTAGTGCCTGTCAGTTGCTTACTAAGTTAAACAGACTGCTTGTCCGTTATTGGCGAAATCAAGGCATCATGTCTTTCATACATATCGATGATGGGTTGATTAGATGAACATATTTCCAACACTTGAGTCAGATAATAAGAATGCCGAAATTGTCAAAAGTACCATTTTGCAATCTGGTTTTGTTCTTAGCAAAACAAATTTTTATTATGGTTGTTACTTTTTGTGGCCAATTTGCTGGAGTTTGCCAGTTTTTCTGGTTGTGTTTTTGTTTTGTTTTCAGACTCTAGGAAGGAAATGATCCAGATCATCACTGATCCCACTCTTCAGTATCTGACCCAAGACCGGCTCTCCGCCCTACTCAATTCAGCCAGAGCTCCGTCTACAATTAAAACTTACAAATCAGCCTAGCAACATTGGGAATCATGGCCAAGGACCAAGGCGACAGTTTCCATGTTTCCCATTCGCCCAATCGACTTCTGCCTGTACCTGGCAACTGTTCTACCGTTTGGTCACAAGTCCACCGCAGCTTCAGCGGTGAAGTGGGAACATGACATGGCAGGATTGCCATCGCCAACTGACGACCCACTTGTCAAGACTGCCATCTTGGGATATAGGAGACTTACATGTACAGCATCCCCGCCAAACCACAAAAAGCCTGTGTCTCCGCAAGTGACGGCTAAGCTTTTCAACGCCTATGGACACATCTCGGCCACACTAGCAGATCTGCGTTTACTGTTCATTTGCTTCATCAGTTACGCTGGGTTTCTTTGCTTCAGTGACCTCAGTAACATTTCACGCAAAGACTGTACCTTGAAGCCCAACAGTCTCTTCATTCACCTAACTAAATCAAAAACCGATCAGTTTTGTCAAGGCGCAGACATTGTAATTGCCAGAACCTAGCTTCCAATATGTCCAGTCGCCACAGCTGAACGATATTTCAATTCCTTTGGTGACACGCCTTATTCTTCACTACCATTGATTAGCAGACTCACTCGTTCAAAGTCCGGCTTAATCCCCACAAACCACCCCTTAAGTTACACCAGAACCAGGGAGATCATACTCGAAGCTTTGGAACCTTTTGTACCTGACGTAACCAAATTTGGTTTGCACAGTGTGAGATCAGGCGGTCTTTCTGCTGCATCAGATGCCTTACATGTACATGTAGTTCCTTCTCATATAATTTCCAGACATGGTAGATGGAGTTCTGATATAGGCTAGGAACACCTATATCAAAGTCGGTAATGAAACATGCTTCCCTCCTCAGCTTTGGGCATTTAATGTACATGCTAATGTTTATCTGTGATAATGTTTAATTGATGGAAGTGGTGTACTTTACCTAATATATCTATTAAATACTGCGAGGTGAACATACTCCACCTTCCCAAAGTACTCCAAATCTGGCTTCCTGTTTGTAGAGTTATTTTGATTCTCCCACATGAGGGCAATATAAAAAGAAAATGTTTTCTTTTGGAAGCATGAAGAAAGCAAATGTCTTTTAGTGGGGACAGACCCAAATCTCAGAGATAACAGAAACAAAATGAGGCTCCAATTTTCACACTGCCATGATTGCACAGATTGCACGGTCATCTTATCAAACGGAACAATATATTCATAGTCTCTTATCCGAGTAACATTATATGTAGGTCTACATGTACCGTATATGCCTGATAGCCATGAATGATGACTGATGTTAGAGCGAGAGCACACTACATGTACATGTTCATCTTGGCATAGCCATAGCCCTTACCGGTACATGTACCTGGTGGCTGGGCAAATCAAATTCAATAATGATGATTATCTGATTATAATAATATAGTCCAATGAACTTGGACTGTACATGTATGGGTCAAGGTACTTTTGAATTGCTGAATGAAGAAGACGACTTCGACCATGTCAACCTAGACGACAAGAGCGGTTCCAATTTGAAGGGGAAGTTCTCTTTCTTCCATACAAGTACAAGTATATGAGTAAACCTTGCCATCATGATTGGAATTTCGGATTCTCACTTAATCCTGAGCTGGGCACAGTAGCTGACTAGGCAGTTTAAGGACCGTTTTGGAGGTGAATTAAGAGGATCTTCATTCGGGGTGCAACAATAGGCCCTACACAAGCTATTTTGCATGAAATAAATTAATGGAAGCAAAAATGGATGGTAAATGTACTTGGACTCTATCGCCTGACCATGTCCAAACGTTTAAAAAGGCGATTCACAAAGTCCAAGTTACTCAAACCAAAATACACAGGCATCTGACAGGCAACAGGCAGTCCGAGTAACTTGCCAATATTGATGGTAAGATTTAAGCCTACTCACATTTGGGAAGAAAAGAGAAATTTTCCCTTTAAATCAGAAACCCCATTGTCGTCGAGCTGGATGTCGCCATCTTGTCCAAATAGTGATTTAAACAGTATGTTAATTTACTGGAGACGATGTCACAGCACACCAGCCTAGCGAACAATTAAAAAAAAAGCATGCCATGTTGGCACACGTGCGCCAACGACTGATACCTGATCATAGCTACCTGACATTGCAGTGCTCAGGAATCAGTCATCCGTCATGTTGGTGTGTGTCATCGTTGTCCGACCATGTCAAGATGTTTAAAAAGGTGATTTGTAGAGTCCAAGTTAGGGACATGAATAAATGAGTGAGGGCGCTGTTTATATGGAAACTCGTTTTCTTAAATAGACAATTATGATTAAAATTTGTCTTTTTTTGCACACTTTAGCTCCTATTTCCAATTTTTGAAATTTCAACTGAAGCCAGCATTTGATTCATTGAAATACGGTACATGTAAAATTAAGAGCAAAGATTTTTTTAAAAATAAGAATTTGGGGGTTTTCAGTCAAAATCCACACTCTTTTTTAAGTACAAAATAATCACATTTGCTCTGCGTTACACATGTAAAAAAATCTCAAACCATCCCAATTCAAATTGATATTTCTTTGCTTTGCACAGTCTGATGGAATGCAAATTTATATCAAAATATTTTTTATGACATCCTCTTCAAAGTACATGTAACTTCAAAAATAAAATGAAAAAAAAATGACAAATTTATTAACTTCCCTATCTAAGTTGGGGGGGGGCCTTTGCCCAGGCCTACAGTACATGATGTACACGTACTTAGGCCTACATACATACATGTACCGGTACATTGTAATTTGTACATGTACATACATGAACGTCATGTAGTTGTACTAGGTGTGCTATTCAGCCTAGTATTATTGCTAGGCCTTAACATGCTCAATAAACAGGCTCCTATTACTTGATCACAATGGATGCCAGGCCGCTCATCCTGGTAAAATAAAAGAAAAACATTACATCTGAAACAAAACGTACGCTAAAAATGCTAAATTTACTTACTGTCACGGAGTATTTCAGAGCAATACCCGCTAGAGTGTCACTTGGTGTGACGATGTGTTTGATATAAATATCTTGGGTTGATTTTTTGGTGCTTCCGTACGACCTTCCATGCGACTTTTTGGTGACGCCTAGGAGGGACTTTTCACCACCCGTTTTCGTCTGGGTAGACATGGTTTGATGAGATGCGTTTGTATCCAAAATTATGCGTCCGAGTTTCCCAAACCAACCAGGAAAAATGAAGAAAAAAACTGCTGTTTCCGACCCGCACACTTCTCACACTATCTGACTATCTCCACCTGATCGATCGTATTTATACATCATAACGACGGGAAACCAGACAAGTATGCTGTTAGACTGGCTTCATGCCCCTGAGTCAATGACCCGACCACAAGACCACATCACAAGGCGTTGCAAACTCATGGAGGCGCACTTTTGTGAAACGCCTCTATTGCACATTGTGCTACAGACATACACGTACACGAAGATAAGAATAAAAAGTCTTTTATTCGATGAGAATGGCTGCAGGTAATTTTTAAAAAATATCCTGCTAATGGTTAAACACACGCTGTGTGTACTTTGCGTTATTTTGTAATTGTGGCGCTACGTTGCATTCAGAAGTGATGACGTATGCTGACATCATCGGAATTCATCATTCGACAAAGTTATCTTATTTTAATACGTGCATGAATTCAAAATGTCTGTACTCAGTGGAATGACAATTAAATTAATGTATACACAACACATGAGCCCATCCGAAGGGTGTGGAAGAAACCTTCTTTTCCCTTTCACAGACTTTTAGCTTGAAAACTTAGAGCTCAATGGGTATATGCATGGATCCAAAGATTGGTCGAGGATTGTGCCAAAAATTAGAGTACTGTATATGTAGAAAAGTGCTTTATTGCCACAGAAACTTCAAGTGAAACTCGGTCAAGAGCCATTTAGAAGCACTGATGAAAATTAATCCGACTTGACTAGTGGATACAATTTCAGTAATTGTCTGATGTGTCTAAAACTGGTTGTTCCTTCCATCCACATACAACTCTATATGCTTCCAACATTACCTCTGTCGGCAAAATTATGCCGGTCTTAGACTAAAACTTTCCCCAAGGTTGGTGTCTTCCAGGCAGTGACGTAACTACGGGGTGGGGGAACACGTGCCCCCAGCGAATGCCCATGGCGCCCTCCTAGTGCCTCCTCATTTAAAACCCATGCAGCTGTAGGCTGCTGCAGCTCACTGTCTTTGAGTGTCCCCTTGAAAAAAATGTGTGCGCACACCAAGGGTGCCTCCAACCCCGGAGGGTGTCAGTCACTTCACCCAATTTCCACTTCTCCCAATTACCACTTCGGCCCATTTCCACTTCGCCCCATTGATTATCATTCATTCTGGTCTCCAGTAACAGAGACATGGCCTCGATGCAACAAGTAAAAACAGAGTCGACGTTTGAGTACTCAATTAACGATTGGATAATCCAACTTTCAAAGGTCAAAACAGTGATGTCGATTTCCTGACCGCCGGACCAAATTTTTTGGTGAGACCCTAAAATTTGTATTGGCAAGTTAAAAAAAAAGTTTTCTTCGTGTTTCGTTGTCGCTGTGGTAAAAACACGAGCGCAAGCGCTAGTTCCCGCCACGCCGCACCCTTGTAAGAGAATGCGTGATGGAGTGTGGCGACCAGTCTATATGCCGCGGCGACCGTTCATGTGGGCCTGCGTGATCCGTCACGCATCGAAAAAAAAATCGATGTTTGCAATATTTCTTCACGTTAATTCTTAGTATCTCGTTTATGAGTGTATTTTCTGTGTTCATCAGTTTAATTTAGGGTTGTTTTGCTCGTAAGTTTCCTGCGCGTCGAGCTTATCCGATCGCGCCCGCTACGTACAGCAGTCTGGATGCATCGACAATTACCAGAATGATGCGAACAGAATTGTGTGTGTGTTGCTTTTATATTATATAACTTGAAGAGAATGAGAAATAACCCCGATGCTAGACCAACCATGCATTAATTCATCACAATGGACAATGCATTAGACATTAATTTAATGCCGTGGACTTTTCTATAATAACTACATGTCGTTTGTGGAACTCCTCTCTCGATCATTTTTCGAAGAGGCTTGTAACACACTCAAAACGGACGGCAATGTGGAAATGGGGAGAAGTAGGGATGGGGCGAAGTGGAGATGGGGCGAAGTGGGGATGGGGCGATGGGGCAAAATGGTTAGGGGCTACGTGGAAATGGGGCGAAGTGACTGTAACCCCCCGACATAATAGTCCTATACGCCACTGCTTCCAAGGGCGCACAAACCCTCATAAACAATCGTCACTCCTTGTATCCCCCACCAACACCATTGGGAGTTATTTTGAAAAACAAGAAATCAATAGTTTTTTATTCATTAGGAAAAAGCTGGGACTTGCGTCCCCTAACTGCAATATCCAGCTCCCCCATTCGCCCCAGTTTGGTACGGTTATTCAGCTACTGTCACAGCTACTTTCCTGTAGTGAGGGCACCTTACGCCTCATTCCTTTGCGTGGAGAGAAGGCTCAAGCCAAATGTGAGCGAGAGGAGACGGCTGTCCTAGCCCAATTTCAGTCCAAAGGTATGGCGTTCGCCTCCCCCAGGCCTTGTCGGTAATGGCACATTGTGGTCTGTGGCTGCGGCTTGCTGTGCAGTTTAGTAATATGAGTATCTCAGCCCCAGGCCATAATTTGATGAATTGGGACTTGGTATAGGAATTCAACCGTGAAAGCCACCAGGGCGCCTCCAACCAGTAGAGTTGTAACAAGCCGACTCGAGTCATTTTTAACGCAGTGAACCGAGTCGCGAGTCACTTACCCGTCAGAAATCGAGTCAAGTCGATTTGAATCACTCAAAATTGTGACTCGAGTCGACCGCGAGTCTTTGACTCGAGTCATTACAATTTTGCCAACTAGTGGTACACCAAGAATTGATCGTGGTGGAGGGCTTTGACTGGAATCAACCCTCCCCCAGGTCATAACTGTTCAGCCCCTCCTCTTCTCGGTTACACCACCGGGGACTGGGATGTACGGCTGTTTCAGAGCTAAATACAAGTTCAAGATGTACGTATATATAATATCTCCCTTTTCCAGAAAGAACAAAGAGAGCTTTCGTGTGAAAAGTTGAATCATGAACCAAACGTTGTTGTCGACTTTGTTTCAGGCCACGCTAAAATTTAAGCAGCTATGTTATTGTTTGCACTATACGTACAGGGTTGATAACTGACGGGCCCTATTACACACTGAGAAGAGCAAGCTTTGTATGTTTATGAGTAGGGCATGATTATACCCCCACACGTTTTGCAAAATTTCCCGTATTGTGATCTTTTGAAAGAAAATCCAACACACGTTTGTTAGGAACCATTTCACTCTCATTTATTTTTCAGTATGCTGCAATTCTGCGCTCATTTAATATTCAGGCACAAAGACTTAAAATGACGTTTATTTCTGTTGTCTTTTAATTAAATGAAGTACAGTTATCCACTTTTTCATAATCCCCAAAGGGCACAATATACGTCATGTATATATACCAATGCTCGGTCTTCTGAACTCTCTGTATATATATGGTTAAATTCGTCAATTATCTAATAACCAGGTAACCTACTCTTCAATCCAACTGCTTGCCTTATTATTTTGCTCATGTAGGAGAAGATAATTTTTCTGTCATTTGCCCCGCCAGTGCACTTTGCTGATTCAATCTTTCCTTCTTCCACGATCAGAGAGCAAACACCTGAATAGAGCCGGACGGTTGTTTTTGTGTTTATAAGATGATATGAGTAAGAACTTGGAGTAAGTATGAAGGAGTTACCTATGACGTTTGGCGTTACCACTGTACAATGTGATCAGCTGCCACAAGATTGACAGAGGCTCTGCTTACCCAAAGTATTGAAATAGACATGTACATTGTAAACCGGGTTAAAACCACGATTCGCGTTAACAACTATACCATGACCAAATTGGCAACATATACACCTTCTAGCTTTCAACTGCACACAGCTCAGCTGCCAAACGTTTCCATCTCTATGCAATTACCCCAATTTCTAGCATGTACAGGTTTGAAGCATTTACAAGCCAAATTCTTCACACTAAAAGCGGTCATGTCTTACAAAATATAATTCTCTATCAATTTTAACCTATAACACGGACATTTACATTTGCAACTAACTCT